>CAAKHG010030627.1:0-12388 GCA_901007715.1 Dactylopterus volitans | reverse complement strand
AAAGAAAAAAAGTGTGAACTCCAGGAGCGGCAGAACATGAGCAGGGGTTGACAGAGCGCCGTAGTACCTTCAGGAAACATGATTCCATTGATTTCACATCGTAGGATGTGCTTTTGTCATGTCACTTTATTTTCTCCCCTTCAATCCTTTAACTTGCTTCCATTCACGGGGATGTGCGACTAACCTTGCCCCTCCCCCCAAATAAAAAAAAACAAAAAACATATCTGCACGTGGAGCCACCTCACACCGTGTAAGGACCTATTCAGCCAGATAATCACTCCTACACGCGGCGGGTATTGTTGGCGTCATGCTCAGACTCCCTCGCAATTACCGCGCCGCAAGGTCGGACCCCCCCCTCAAACACGAAGGCGTCACTTTTGTCGAGCGCTTTGGCGCGCCGTTCGCGACGCTTTCGGCTTCGGCGCGTCATTTCACGCCGGCGCGATGACGTCGGGATGGCCGATTCTCACATCGTTGTTTTTCTAAATGTATTTTCCTCATTCGAGGGAAGAAGCCACTCATAATTCCGTTGTATCGGGCTGCAATTATAATAAAGATCTTTCTGATTCTGACTGAGTCCGGAGTCTGAATACGAGTCATTTGCATGAAGCTTATCTATCGTGAATAAACCTAAACCTCCTTCGATGTGTCTCAAAGCATCAAATGGAATGTTGCAAAAAAATTAGCTCAGCAGCCAATAAACTCCCTGCTTTTTTTTTAATCACCTGACTCACGATTGAACGCCAATTCCGCAACTTTTTTTTTTTTTTTTTGTCGATTGAAAGAAGTCACTTAAGCTCCGGAACTGGACGCGGCCGCACAGCGCTCCTGCTCAAAACTCTTAACGAGCTACGGCGCTGGTGGGAGCTCCTCCCGGCGCCGCGCCGCCCGCCACCGCCACTTGAGCACCGAGCGAGTGCAACCTGCTGCTTGAGAGCGGGATGGTTAAGGGCTTTAAAACGTAATCCTGCTGGGAGCACAACTTTCCCTGGTGCCCGTTTCCCGGCTCTGCTGTGGGTTAGTGCTTTTTCAGCTGACTGAGCAAAAGTATTCCTCCGTGTGTGGGTGTGTGTGCGCGTGCGAGCGCATTCCCGTGTGTGAGGAGCGCCGCACCTCCTCTTTGGAATTCTGCACAAAATCCGAGTTACAACCTTATGGTGGATCTACCCACCGACTCCCCGAACGCTAACAGCACTTCCACCCACCCACAACGTATAATTGCGGCCCCTCTCGCTAAACAAGGCCTGTGATTGGACTTAGCTGAAAGTTTTGTCATGCTGATTGCCAAACGCAAACTGTTTAAAGCCCTCATTCTCCGAGTCGTCCCTTGGAACCTGGAGAGGTAAAGCCGTGACAAAAGGGAATTTGCCATCACCGCCGCTTCTTCTCCATAGTGTCCCTAATTGGACATCAACAAGGAAGCAATTTAAACGGCATAATTTGAGTGGGCCCATCAAGCAGCTTAACATACATGGGTGTTAGATGTGATTCAGAGGCGCGGCAATTAGTGTTCCGAGGCTCTTCATTAAGATCCGCGGTACATATGCATCAGGTGGCGTTTAGCCAACTTCTGATTTTTATGCTCGCAGGCGACGCTCACCTCTCCGAGCCGATAGAAATCCTCAAGAGTTTGTCACAGTTGGGGGGCTCTTCGGCGGCTCAGGCAGGCATGAGAGCCTCCTCGCCGAGTCGTCGATGTAGATATGAGTAACTGCTTTTGAAAATAAATTGGGGAGAAGTCAAAGACAGTGTCATCATCATGAAAAAAAGAAAAAAAAGAAAAGAAAAAAGGCGAGAAGGTGCCGACTGAGCCGATGTTCGTGTTCCCACCTGCGAAGCTGCCCGGCAACAACCGCCGCCGGCCACCGGGGGCAGACGGGGTGAAGGGTCGATCAGCATGAAGTCGTCTTTCATCTGCTGAATCTGAGTTTTTTTTTTTTTTGATAACCATTTCTGTTCCTCAACCTTTGCGCCCGCACAGAAGAGCTCGGGGTGGCGGGTCGGGAAACCCCCGCCTGTCCGCATCAAAACGGCGAAAACCTGGACCTAGTGTGCGTTTCCACCGCAGACCGTACCGTCCACAGCAGGCGGGGTTTACGCCGGACGGTCTTCATGTCGAACCACCTCCACGCCCTCCTGTCCGCACCACTCCGGCTGACGTGGTTTTTTTGAAAACCACTGCAAAGCTTTTTTGCTTTTGGTCCTTCGCTGAGAGACCAGCTGGGGGGGGCCGATGATGTACGTATTGAAAAATAGCACGTTTGCGCTTGTGATTTATTCCCGCCGTCGCGTCTCGATCCGCGTGGCCAATTAGCGACTGCAGTGTGCCCAACTCCACCCCTTTTGGTACTGGGATCAGAGTGCTAGGTACCCAAACAGAGGGGTCACCAAAATCAGGATGGCACAGTCCGGTTTTTTTTGATCCCATCCACAACTTTTGCCAATGGAGACGGCCTTGTGGAGACGGCCTTGTGGAGACGCCGCCTCCTTGCTGCTATGCTCGTTCAGAATTTCCGGATCCAACCGGCTTATTTCACCGTTTGCACAGGGAATATTTCGTCAAACGTTTCCTGCGGAACATCAAACCGAGTCCAACGTGCCCACTGGTAAAGACGAAAACATGCACGCACACACACACACACACACGCACAAAAAAAAGAAACCCCTGCTGTAAATTATTTCAAATGCGAGGTGACCAGAGTGTGTCAAACGTTCGCTGGCCGCGCTGCAGCAGCATGGCGACACATTATGGCAATAACGTCTTTCAATTGATGGCGAGTCCAACTCTTTGATGGCGTGGGAAACAATTAAGCCGCACAATCGCTATTGGAACGAGGAGCCATTACGGCTAATGGGGTTGTGTCTTGCTGTCAGAGTGGTGTTTAACGCGCACCAAAACAAGGGCTGTGACTCCGCGGAGCGCTTTAAACAATTACCGCTCTGATCATGCTGTTCTCTTTGAAGCTTGAACGTCACTTCATTCGTGTGTGTCAGTGTGTGTGTGTGTGTGTGTGTGTGTGTGAATTGCATTTGCACAGGTTGAGGCAATCCAGTAGATCAGGAGGGGGAATATGCTGGTGTTTCGTACGGCGACATAGAAAAACCCCCCCAAAAAAACGCATCATACTTATGAAGGATTCTAATTTATAATGGGAAATTAATGCGGGAAAAAAAGAGAATATTTATATAAGATTTATTTAGGTGCATGGAACACGTCCCGGAAAATGACGGGGCCTATGAGATCCTTCCGTACGCACTCTGGCGGTGATCGGCCCCCAACTACTATGTGACTCATCCCATGTGGATTCGCAGTCTTCTAAGCCCTGCTTGCTCCCCACCTCCATGAATAATTCATTTAGCGCAGCATGAAAAACGCATGTCAATTAGCCAGGTTATTTTTTTCCTCCAATGAAAAACAACAGGTCACACTCCATGCCAGCTGAGGAATGTAGTGAAATTGTGCATTATTTAGCATTTCTGGACATGGCTGCTTAAACTGCATGGCCTCATTCTTCTTAAAAAAAAAAGAAGAAGAAGGAGAAAAAAGGGAGCAAGTCTGACTGTCTGAATATTCAGTTTGATTTGAGGAGGCTTATCTCCTTTTTTAATTAGGAGGGATAGATTTTAAGTTTGTTCTATGTATAAAAGCAGTGAATGTAATTACTGAGGCTCTTCAAGGGACCGGCTCACTTATTTCCCCTCTGAAATGACGAGCGATAGCACCAACAGGCCACATATCTATTTCAGTCAACACCGCGGTGCGTTCAAAAAAGAGGGAGGCTAGAAATAAAGAACTTTTCATAACCACTGGTATGTGTAATTACATTATCCAGAGTAATTAGCGATGAAAGCAATTATTTCATACGGTGTGCGGGCAGCGCAGATCACACAGATATACACAAAATCAGCCATCGCATTATGACCACCGCGTGTCCACCATGGAGTACAACGCAGCAGCCTTGCGATAAATTCTCCCTTCAGGAGGAGTTTTATGTTGAATTTTGATTTAATCTATTTGAGAGGTGACATATGGGGACTGTAATTTGTGGTGCTGTTGAACTGTACTGGGTTATACTGAGAGGTGTCCATAGACCTCAGGCACCCCAATGTATATGAGTGGGATGATCAAAATATTAGGGACCCAGCATGGATAATTTAAATTTTAAAAGTGCCGTCCCTTTAATTCAAACAAGCTAGCCGGGATGAGTGAGGACTGAGCGGCATAAAATGTCAAAATAACTTTGAAAGCGCATTAAAAAAAAAAATCCTTAAGCTGACTGGTGTTTTTCGCAGTGATAACACTTCATCACGGCTCTAAAAGCCTTGTCATTCTAATTTTGGCCTCTTTGCCGTCATCCAGACGTGTCCAGACTGAAGGTCAAACAAATATCTGCCTCGCTGTGTTCCACACATTTTTGATCGCCATCCTGTTTATTTCCCCCTCAAAGAGACCCTCTCCTGTCACAAATCTCTCGCTCATTTTTAAATAATTTCCCGCTAAACCTCACCAAAAATAGCGACGCCGTGTTGCTCATCACCTCCCCTTAATTTCTGGTTCACTTTGAGCGCCGCCACATCCCCGGGAGGGTTCTCAGACAGGCACACACAACACACTATATCACTTCTTCATAATAACGGAGGACGGTTTAAATTTAACAACACTACACTTTAATCAAAGTGGGATTTGCTGCTCAAGACGCGGGGGTCTACCTGGGAGTTTGTCAGCGGTGAGCACCGCAAGCAGCCCCGTTGCCTGGTTACCGCGCCTGCAGTGTATTGTGATTCTAATGGCCCTGGGCTGCAGAGGCAGAATTAGCCCGGCAGAACGCGAATCGAGGCTTTGCTCGGAGGAGAAAAAAAAAAAAAAATCTGATCACCTCTTCGAGGGAGAGCGAATTGGTGGGAGATCTCGTTGGCACATTAAATATTCATAATTTCATTCGCCCCTTTCTCATGTCTTTGCCAAAACACCGAAGCAAAAAAACGCACAGAACTTTAACGCCACCCGAGCCGAAGCTGCAGCAGCCAAATACTCGGCCGCAGAACGCGAAATGGACTCTCGAGTGTTCGTGCGAGGTCACACTCATGGCGGCACCCATGGCCGCACTCATGGCGGCGCTCTGAGACGCCGCGGTTGCCATGGAGCGAACGCACGAACGCCAGCGCTTGCAAACTAACGCCGAGGCTAATGCAGATTTGCGGGAATTTGCCAGCGAGCATCTAAGTGACATCACAGTTTGTTATTAGCAAGTCCTGCTGTGGGAAACATGAGTATACCAAATGTAATTTTTTTTTTTTTACTAAAAATCACAAATGGCAAGGTTTAGCCAAGACCACCCATGAAAGCCTTGAGAATATAACAACCCCTTTTCCAGCGCAGGAACTTCCATCTTTTTCCCGGGATTTTGAAAACCCCCAGTGCGTTTACACCAAAATAACCCGGGGAATAAAACTTTCCTTCAACCCCAGAACTTTCCCTGAAAAAAAAAAGTACCTACTAGGGGAGTCGGACTTTTCAGATTCCCTGGAGTTCTTGAGGGGCGGGACTGTGTACTGAAGAGAGCTGATTGGTGGAATACCCTTGCAGCATTCGGCACCATGTTTAAGCCAATGTGCTGCCGCCAGCTTGTATATTTCATTTGTACAAGCTTCACTTCTTTCTGTGTTTTGATCTTTTGGTCTTGCGTCCGGGAATTCTTATGACCAGGTAGATAAATCACTGATAATACAAGTTCCTGGAAATGTTGGTGGAAAAGGGACTATTGTCTTTCATCATGACTGTAAAATATTGAGTTATGGCCAAAACATGTTGTGTGAGGTCACAGTGACCTTTAACTCGCCAATACAGTAGGCTTCTGTGTAAATAGACCTGTTAAATAGACGTCTGCGGCGCCGCCGCCCCGGACAGATGTTTGGTTTCAGCCACGCCGAACGCGCTGCCAAGTCTCGCTGAGCCGCTTCCACCCAGAGGGCATTTCTGCAGCGTTTAGACAGGAAGCAACGGGAGTCTGTCTGTCTGAGCGTCTCCCAGGACGTCGGCGGTCTCTCTCTTCGCGCACGCTGACAATGAAGCTCGTTCCTCGAAGCGAACTCACCCGGCGGCGCGGCGTCGGCGGCGTGTCCGTCCGCCGGAGCTCACCGCACTGAGGTCGGCGGGACGCATTAAACGTCGCCGCCTTGACGTGACTATGCAGATCCGAGACGCTCTAACACAAACACACACACACACACACAAAAAACAAAACAATAACTGCCACTGAGTGAGAACAAAAAACCTGGAAGCGGTTGGACTTAAATTAAAAAACTTACCGTAGAAATGATGACGGCATCAGTCATTTCACCGTTTCCCCATGCCCTAATGGTGCGCCACGGACGGCTTTTCCAAAAGGCTTTACGGACGCTAAATAAACATCGGCAGGGAAACATCTATGAGGAATGTGATGGCCGTTTCTGCTGGTGGAAAATGGCAGTTACGCCGCTTTTAATTCTGACGTTATTTGCAGTGGCTCAGCAATCACGGGTGTCATTAAGCGACAACATGATGGCGCCGTCTCAGGGTCAGCATGCTATATCTTTATATTAACCTCCTGCACGAAAATGTGCTTTAATTTGTTGCGGACGCATTGTGTTGCATATGAATGGGCTGCTTAAAGTGGGGGAGGGTGGGGGAGGTAGGGAGGGGACCCACAAGCCTTAATGAATGTCTAGTGCCAATGATGTGAGAGAAGGCTTCTTCATACTTTGGTGGTTTCATATAAAACACAAACATTAACAGAGAAGCAGAATGGTGGGTTATTATTATAATTATTATACAGTGTTGAATTAATCAAACCCAGTGGGATGTTGAAAAGGCAGCGCGGGGTCAAATATACACACATATACCCAAATATATAAACAGATCCGTTGTCATTAACCTCAAATATTAAAGCTAAGTGTGCGGGCTGGAGCGCCGAGCCAACGGTTACTTCTTATCAAAAATGCATAATGTTCACCTTGTGCATCGTCACACCTTGTGGTCCTTCCAAAGTCGTGCATTTGCCGTGGTTGTGTTTTACAAGCGGAGCAATCACCTGCTCTCGTACCATGTTGTTATAACTCTCCTCAGAAGACGTGACCGAGGGCTTCATAAATGGTTAAGGACTCGCCCATAATTGTTTAATCAGTCACTTTGGTTGCCAGGTTGTGAAAAATCTTGTGTTTTTAGATAGTGAGAGAGGGTTTTATAAGAGCTCCAGGGAGGATCTCTGGGTCTCTTAAAGGATGAGTGTGTATGTAAGAGAACCTCCAGCAATAATGCATGATACAATTATGATGATACTACAGGAACATTTTAATGCAGCCATATTTTGATATTTTCTAAAGCCATGTTATCGTCCTAAACATGTCGGGGAAACATTTGATGTGCGCAAAACCGAACCTGCAAAGTTTGGTTCCCCCAAATTGGGCATCTGAAGAAAAATGGTGGGAGGTGGCGGCTCCCCCCCGTGTAAATACGAGGGGCCGATTCTAAGCAAAGGAAAGCTTGATGCTTCTCAATTTCAGGTGATCATAAACTAATACAATCGAAATTATGAATAACAATAAATCCACCTAAATCATAACACACTGGCCCTTTAAGGCACATATTACATTTGATACAATATGAGTCTCGCGCGCTCTTTGCAATCAATTTTTTAAGAGCAAACATGCCAACAACATTTGAAGATTGTCAATTTGAAGCATATCTGTAGTGTCATGTTTGAACTGAATATAGAAGGACCAATTTTAGACGGAGGTCATTGGTTTAAAAGTGGCACAAACCTACGAGTTCTTCTTCGAATTTGTCGGCAGAAAGTTTGCCTCTGGGCTCGGGCCCTTTTGCCTCATTCTGCGACGTCAAGAGTCAAGACGAGAGCCACAAATACGGCTCCCCAGCTGCAATCCGTTCAACAGCTTATTAACATTTACAACTGCAAATAAATAACTGTATAACAGAGAGAGGGGACCACATTATTCCTCATTATCAAGACTCAAGAGGCAAGGGTCCTGCCTGGAGAAGACAAATGGAGCTTTGGTAAATTCGGGTATTAGCTGGTAACAAAGCCATTGCTTACAACTTATAAACCTTTTAGAAAAAGATCCACGAGGTAGCAACGTCCTCGGTACACCCAACACCTTCTGGAACGTTCCCCCACTCAGCTCTGCTGTTTCACGAAGGCGACCACGAGGCAGGGGAGCTTCCGCTAGCCCCGCAGGACCGCTCCTTTCTGCTGGCGTTCTTTCTGCCGGTAGTGGAAGAGGCTGGTGGTGTCGAGCTCGTCCGCATGGCGAATGGCCTCCGCGAACAACTTCACCACCTGGAAATACACAGGAAAAAAAAAACAGCCTTAACCAGCTTCATCTTGCAAACTCTGACATTGAACGACTCGTTACACGCAGCTGAAAAAGAGAGCATACAGCAGGGTGAAGGCGTCGCACAAGAGAGTTAGAAGGTCTGAAATAGACGGTGGCGTCAGCTGATATTGACCTGGTAATTAGTGATAAGGGGAACGCCGTGGTCCACAGCCATCCTGCGGATGAGGAAGTTGTCCTTCAGGTGGCGCGTGTTGTTGTTGGGCAGGTTGACGACCAGGTCGATGTGACCCTCATTGATCAGTCTACAAAAGAACACACGAAGCGGTGTCGAGGATTAGATAGAACATTAAATGGAATGAACGCACGAGCTGGATAAGCCCTAAAATACACATTCGCTGGCCACCTCATCGGGCTCGCCTGCTGCTCGTTAACGCGAATATCTAATCAGCCAATCACATGGCAGCAACTCAGAATGGAGGAGAGAGGTGGTTTAAGTGTCTCTGAAGGCGTCATGGTTGTTGGTCTGAGTATCCCAGCAGCTGCTGATCTGCTGGGGTTTCCACACACAACCATCTCCGGGGTTTACAGAGGATGGTCCCAGAAATGTCTGGTTGATGCCAGAGGTCAGAGGCAGGGCTGGTGACCGTTACTCAATGAAGCGCGTGTTACAACCGAGGTCCGTAGAGGAGACATCTCGGAACCCGCGACACGTCCAACCTCGAAGCAGATGGGCTACGGCAGCGGACGGCCTGCCCCATGAGGCGGTCGGTGAGCGTTCACGCACATCAGCGCAGAAAACCGTGTTCCTTCACCACTTTGCTCGGCTCAGCTTTGTCGACATTATAAAAAGGAGATGCTAGCGGCAGCTGATGGTGGCGTTGGCGTCGCGTTCAGAAACACGACCGTCACCGCTGAGAAAGCAACACTTATAAAGAGCCATTCGAAACACGGATTGTGTCACCATTTTTCAGTCAATCAATATACATATTGCAACATTTGCTGGGTGATGATGCTGAGGGCAAAAAAAAAAAAAAAAAAAAAATTGCCCATTCCCGCTTTAATATTTATAGATAGATCAAAGTTGCCAGCAGAATAATTGCAATTTTCTGTGAGTGTGCCAGGTTGTCACACAGGGTGAAATCACCGCAGTCTTAAGATAGCAGGTAAACACAGGTGAAATTAATCGCATTAATTAAGGCTTCATACTCAAATAGAACAGAACCTTCATTAATGTAATTAGTGACACCTGTGTTTCGTGTCAGCGCAGCTGGTGCCAGGAAGGTTGCCCCCTCCACACAGAGGCTGGGGCTTTCTTGTTGAGTCTCGACGTTTCCTTCATTGTTCACCTGATTCTCATGTATTAACCCTCGCGGATGCTCCATGTCACTGTGGGCGGACGCGGTTTGAGCGCGTCACCGTTGGGAAAGCGCAGGTGTAAATAATTAACTTACTGACTGCCCGCATTTATGCTGCTTCAAATTTCAGGGTTGTGGGATTATGCCTGCTGGCTCCTTGTCAAACTGTCACGACTTGCCGGCGTGAACAAGAACAGAGCCGCCCGTAATGCTGTTAGCAGCACCTGTGCCTTTCCTGTGACGACGAGTCAAACGTCTGCGAAAGACGTGTTATGCAATGTTTGGCCTCAAAATACACACATTTAAGATTGGGAGAATCAACTTCTCCCAAAAAACTCCCCGGGGGCAAACAAACTCTCCGGACCTCGGTATTTTTAAAGTGCGGCCATGCACGCGCACACACACAGTGCTGCCTTTTCATTTGAAGGCCTGTGACAGACAGCTTGAAGTAGGGCGAGATTGTAATAGAAAGTACGAAGGACAGACAACAGCGACAACTAAGGTTATGTCCTTCTCTATAAAGTGTTGGCCTCCACGCCTGTGTGTGTGCGTGTGTTTTTTTTTTCGGTCTTCGCCTATCAAATTCCCTTTTCATTCTGCTCCTCGCCGGCTCCTATCCAAAGCGTACGCTCCAGATGGCACACCACTTTGGCACCATCATGACTTCTTTGTGGAATCATTACCTGCGAACTCAGAGCCAATTACGCCGCGCATCAATTTGCCCCGCGTCTCTAGAAACTATGAAAGACGTCGCGGTTCGGTCGGTCTGCTAACAAATGAACACGCGCTTGGAAAAAAAAAACAAACATACAAAAGAAAACAACAACAATGGCATACCACCAAATTTACTTGATTTTCTTTGCTATCAGCTAAAATATCGATTGTTCTTGAGTTTGAAAAGCAAAAAATATATATATATATTATTTGTCTTATCCTTTGAGGAATCCAAGAAGAAAAACTAAATGACACTGCTCGGATATAAAACTTTCCTCCTAACTTCCCCCATCCACCCCATTCAAGACCTATTTCGGCTAATGCGATGGATCGGGACTTCAGAGTCTGCCACGTAGGCTTTGATCTGGTCAAAATATGACGGAGATGATGGCGGAGCTGTGCCGTCAGATCTCCTGTGTCCTCCGCTGATCACATGTCCCAATTTAGAAACTAAAGAAGCGCGGTCGGTGCACTGCGTGAGAACTCCCACCAATTTCTAGCCCAACAGGTTTGGCTCGCTTCCACTTTCTTTTGTTCCCACATTTGTGTGGAAAGAAATCAAAAAAACGTCAATCCGGTGGTGAAAAACAGAAGAAGAAGAGAGAAAAGAAAGCTTTCCAACCTCTCAATACCGGGCAAACTGGTGTCTCCCTCCTTCTGGGTGGGCCAGGCGACTGGAATGGCAGGTACGTCGTTGGCACAGAGCCAAGCTGAGGTCGCTTCAGTGGCATAGAGCTTTAAGGATGAAAAAAATTAGAAAATTCCATCATATATATATATATATATATATATGTATAAAGTGGCTACAACACTGAGCAAAATGAAGTGAACTGTTCAAAAGTCTCTTAATCATAACCCTCCGGACTGCGCCGCCGTCACCTTGAAGCCCTCCTCCTTCAGCTGGTGGGCCGTGGCCAGGAAAATGGGTCGGAAGGATTGCTGGACGGGAGACAAGCGAGACGCGTTAACATAGCAACGCTGAAGAGCAAATACAGAGAGAAGGTTGATTAATTCCAGGAGGAGGCGCGAGGGCCGTCACCTCATGTTCCGCATTGGGTTTGATAGGAGTCGGCGCGTTAGGCAGCTATCATGGAATGAGACCAACGGACGCCGCGAAGCGTCCAGAGACCGAACGGGGGCTCTTTCAAATGCAGATCTGCGTCTTTTGCATATTTCCGCCGACTAAACGCACCGTCGCCTCCAACGATCGCTTCATCACCTTTTAATGCATTCGTCATACGTGCCCTGGGTTTGCAGCAGGGTTCGTGGTTTCTGGGGAATGTTTCTCCAATCTGAATCATATGAATATTGATCTTTGGTTTAGCTTCGGCTCAGGTGGATAAACGTGGGAGGGTTCTGGAGCAGCTCCCTCGAATTTTGGACGAACGGGAATCCCCGACTCCTTCTAAACTCGGGAGCTGGCTCCGCCGTCGCGTCCCCCGGCTACGTCGCAGAACCTTCCTTTTTTCATTTCTTGGTCTCTCCGCCGCTGCCTTGCTTATGTTATAGATGAGGAGCTCAGGTGAAAAGCAACCGCCACTGACCCTGAGTGCCGTGCAGCGTCTCACTGCCGCGCGCCGGTGCTGGAGGCCGCTTTAAATCCACTCTGGAAATCCTGCGATAGACTATGATTTTAGCATGTCATTGTATTCTCTGTTCCAGGATCCTAATATTACTATTTCCGAGCATTCTTATTTGCCTTTATCATCACGTCAACAGGAGAGAGAAAACAGGAAACGAAAGGTAACACACACACACACACACACTGTCTGACTTTTTTCAGTGTGATTGCAGGAGTCGCCTTACCGCTGTGTCACAGCTGATTTCTGTTCATTTCCAATAGTTTTTTTCGCGAGATGTTAACGATGCGCCGCCCGTTCTTGTTTTAAAACTCCAGTCCATTATTACGATGCGCCGCCCGTTCTTGTTTTAAAACTCCAGTCCATTATTACGCTTCATGATCATCATGATGCTACGCTGTTGTC
>CAAKHG010030626.1:0-10033 GCA_901007715.1 Dactylopterus volitans | reverse complement strand
GTGCGTGTGTGTGTGTGTGTGTGTGTGTGTGTGTGTGTGTGTGTGTGTGTGTGTGTGTGTGTGTGCGTGTGATGGTGTGTCTCCTGTGTGTGTGTGTGTGATGGTGTGTCTCCTCTGGTCTCCTCAGCCGACCCCACGGTGAAGGACTTCATCGGCGGCTTCACGGCGCTCCACTACGCCGCCATGCACGGCCGCGCGCGCATCGCCAGGCTCATGCTGGAGTCGGAGTTCCGCAGTGACATCATCAATGCAAAAAGCAACGACGGCTGGACGCCGCTGCACGTGGCCGCCCACTACGGCCGAGACTCGTTCGTACGCCTCCTCCTGGAGTTCCGGGCCGAGGTGGACCCGCTGAGCGACAAAGGGACCACGCCTCTTCAGCTCGCCATCATCCGCGAGCGCTCCAGCTGCGTGCGGATCCTCTTGGACCACAGCGCCAACATTGACATTCAAAATGGCTTCCTGCTGCGGTACGCCGTCATCAAGGGCAACCACTCCTACTGCCGCATGTTCCTGCAGAGGGGCGCCGACACCAACCTGGGACGGCTGGAGGACGGCCAGACGCCGCTGCACCTGTCCGCCCTCCGGGACGACGTGCTGTGCGCCCAGATGCTCTACACGTACGGCGCCGACACCAACACCAGGAACTACGAGGGTCAGACGCCGGTCGCCGTGTCCGTCAGCATGTCTGGGATCAGCCGGCCGTGTCTGGACTTCCTGCAGGAGGTCACCAGTAAGTCCACCCACAATGCACCTGTCACGCTCCTGTAGCAGCACGCGGCTCGTTCACGGGTGCGATGCCGAAGCTAATTGTTAGCGCTTCGCCACACGCAGTCGCGGTCATTCGCTTAGGACTCCGTTTATTGATGAGTGACGGTTCTGTCAGGGTTCACTGCTGCAAGAGCACAGCACCCTGTCAGCGTTCTGTGGTGGAACCAGGATCATCCACACCACGGTGGCTTTCAAAGAACCGAGCAGAATGCGAAGGTTTGCAAGGCAGTGAAAACGGCACAGACGTCAAATGTTGAAGATGATCAGCTCAGACTGAATCTGATGCAGCAGCGGGTTTCGTTAAAGCAGGTCCATGCTGATGTTCTCCACCCTGCAGCATCGGCTCGTCCTCTAAAACTCTGGAGGTGTTTGGGAACTCGGGAGAGTTTTTGGTGGCATTGTGAAGGTGGAATGTTTTCATTGGTGCTTGATGGAGGATCTCATCTGCTCAACAGTCCAGATCTCCGTGAAGCTCCAAACATCTTCCACGGTGACGAGTCGTGGCCGCTTATTTTACACGTGTTGCTGCATCATTTTCTAAGAACAATGAAATGTCTCAGTTTCAACATTTGAAATTTCTTTTTCTCTATTTTTTATGAAATTTTGTTTTCAGATCACCACGTGTGTAAAAGTGGTTGGAAAAAGAAATACAAACATCTGAATTCTGTTAAATGAGGCGATAAAAATGATGAATCCGTACGCACAACCTCTTTCTTTTTTGACCCGATATCCCGACCGTTTCCATGACACCCACACACTCTCACCGTTGTAGTTACTCCCTCTTACCTGTGGAGGGCGTGACTTCATTCAACCTGGAACACTTGGCAGGTAAATTCAGAAGCATTGTGATTGGCCGTTTGAGCTGGTGTTGAACACACCTCTTACCGAAGGTGTGATGGAGGAACACCTGCCCAGGTGTGTAGCAGCGCATGAGAAGAAGCCTGGGAAGGTGGAGGATTGTGGGAAAGGAAGCCGGGTTGAGCAGAGGGAGCGAGGCAGCCGCTGGCTGTAAGCTGAGAGGAAGATGGTGTGGAGAACGTAGAGCGGCGGTGGCGTCCCGCCAGTTGGCAGCCGCAGAGACGGCGGAGCGTCGCCTGTGATTTCAGGTAACAATGGCCGCATTCCTGCGCCCACCCCCCAACTTTGATATCAAAGAAGCGAGCAGCCATTCAGACCAGGCCTTTCACAGACTGCGAACCATCAGCCAGATCGCATGTCGGCCACACCTCCAGCTCCAGGATCAGCCCGTCCGCCGTGAAAGCGGCGCTCTTTCATCGGGGATCACATGTCGCCTCCGTGCGGCGTCCTCGCACGCTCTGAATCCGCCGATCGCTTTTAAAATGGCTGAGACGCTGCTGCCCGAGTGGCCCCAGTGTGAACCCCGATCTTCTCATCACCCGAACCGCGTGCAGACCGCGAAGCGGAAGAAGCACGAGATCACGTCTGAAACCGCACGGTCACATCGGCCTGTGGCAGCAGAACGGTGTCCAATCACAGCCCCCCAATGTTACCTGAACCCCGTGAGAGCAGCCAACTGTCTGACACCAGCCAGGTAGACAGGCTAACGTCGCTGATCTGTCTTTAATCGGCCGCCCAGCTGCATGGGGGCGGGGCCTCTGCAAGGGGGCGGGCCAGGAGGCGGAGCCGTCATCTCCCCAAGTCGTCCGTCCGTCTCCTTCTTGTTGGCCCGATGTCTCAGAAACACCTGGAGGGAAAGTCTTTAAATGTGGCACAGACGTCGGCTCCAGCTCCAGGAGTAGAAGGTCAAAGGTCACCGTGAGCCCACAAACAGGTTTTCTGTCAACTCAGTGTCTGATATAAAAAGTCAAATTGATGGAATATTGAGAGTTTTATCTAAAAGATCAAAGGTCAGCCTGACTGATTGACCCGATGTGTTTGCCGGGAACGCCTCGATGAGGTGCCGGGATGCAGTGGTAGAGGGTCAAAGGTCACTGTGACTGCACGTCATTTGGTGGAACCGATCCGCTGATAAGGACACGTCAAACAGGAGTGATGAAATACATGTAATACAATCATTCAAAGTCTCACTCCATAGATGACGGACAGACATGGAGGCTAGCTGCCTGATTGGTTGCTGTGATGAGGTCGTTCTGGTTTGGTCATAAAGAAGATAACAAAGCGCGGCGTGAATTATGTCAGTCATGATCAGATAAAGCGCCGCTGCCAGCGGAGCGGGAAAAGGTCGTTGTGGTCGCTCGCACGCTCTCAGCACTTCCTGGAACTGAGGGGTTTTTCCTGCTGCGTGAATGCAGCTGCTGTCGGAGCCGTTTGAGGAAGTGACCTGATCATGGCGGCGGCGGCGGCGACGGTTATGTGTCACTGCCGTTTGATGTGGTGCTGAGGTTGCAGGCATTGTTCGCCACAGACACGGGTTCCATGTCTCGCTGTGAGCGGTAGAGTTGGGCTGGCGTAAACGTAGACGCGGCCATCGAGGCCGACTGAAGGTCGCGTTCCATTGTGGACCTGCATCAAAAGTCTGTGTGTGTGTGAGGAGCGGGGGGGTGAGTGTGAATGGGTCAGGTAACCATGGTAACCAGGAGCCACTCCACTGTGTAATGACCGTTTTCCTCTTTCAGGGCAGCCCAGGACTCTACAGGACTTGTGTCGGATAAAAATTCGTCACTGCATCGGCCTGCAGAGCTTGAAGTTCCTGGAGGATCTCCCCATCGCAAAGGTCATGAAAGACTACTTAAAACACAAGTTTGACCACGTGTGAGGGCGGCGGCGGCAGGACGACGGGTGGGCTGCCATTTACAGAGACTATGCAATCGCCACGTCCAGGCCTGGAACTCTGCCGGAGGGCCTGGTCCAGCGAGACGTGAGCACAGCTTTGCTTAGTGAGGGGAGTAGAAGACGAGACTCGAGGGGGCGTCCTGACCACATTATTCACATTTATGTTCCTTTAAAAATGTTTCTGGAGCGATGAAATAAAACTGTGCATGAGACCTCTGCTGGTTCAGGTTGTCATCAGGTGCTTCGTCTCAGCAGCTGTGTCAGTCGTGAAGGTGGCGCTTTGGTTCCTGAGCTGCTGATCTGTGACCCATCCGCAACTCGGATCTCCCCAGCGATCCATCATCCCGCCGGTCACCTCCGTCGATGCCAGCCAATCAGAGACCTTCCTCAGCCTCTGTCCAGACTTTCTCCAGACACCAAAGCAGCCAGCTAGCGTCTGGCGGGAATTTGACGCATCATTGGGAAGTAGGTGTTTGTGGGTGCCGCTCTGCCGTCTGGCTGCTGGCGGAAGCTATCGCTAGCACCGAATTCAGGAACATGCAGTAAGACGTGCAGGCTTCTAGGGAACCAATCCCAACGTATCATCGTGTGATCGCCATCATGACGCTAATGTATCACCCGACGCTGAGCTAGCACTAAACTCAAAACCAACAAGAAGTAGGCGGCGGTCCAGAGGACCAGAGGACAGCGGCTCAGCCGTGGAACATAGACAGGCTGAGCAACGGTCGCCGTTTGTGTCACCATAACGACGAACGCAGCGGAGTGATTTCCATGCCGACAGCGGCTGACTGCAGCCGGTGGCGTCTGCAGTGGGAGCGAGCGCTCTGATGGAGTCTTAATGTAAATATGTTTCATGCACCACAGATATTTTTGTAGACTGTATTTAAGCGCCGACCTCTGGTATTAATGTATTTAAGGTTTGAAAGTTTTCTCAGCCGTCAGAGGTCAAACACTCGGAGGATCCAGTGTTGTTGGGTTGTGTTTGTTTTTTTTATTATTATTTCAATGATGGAAATGTCGGGTGCTTTTGTTGATTTTCGCCTCCTGGAGGTGACGTTGCCATGGAGATCATACTGTGAATTTGTCATTTGAACAGTTAAGAATCCAGCGTAGAATCTGGGGTGTGAGTGATGCCTCCGCCACAGGAACTAGCCCGTGGTACTGTTGCGGATGTGTGGTGGAGGTGAGCCGGCGTCCTCCAGCTGATTGGTTGGAGCGTCGTCTGGATCCGTGTCCTTGTTGGTCTGCAGGACCTGACGAGAAGATGTTTGTCGCCTCCCTGCTGCTGCGTCTGTCTGGACTGAATGTGAAGGTCACGCCAGTAAGTCCTGCTGGTCGACATGGCGACTGACCTCCATGGTGACCTGCTGGTGTCAGTTTACCTGAGCCGTTGTCACATAGTTGCAATCACACATGCATGTCCATATATGCGATCAGCATTGCAGCTGCTCGAAAGTGATGCCAAAACACCTCCGTCTCCCCCCTGGTGGCTGGCTGCAGTATAGCTGATAAGCCCCGCCTCCTCCATGTTAGTGGGCCGGACTTGGACCAAACTAAAATATCAATTTCATATCATTTTTCTTCAAAGACGGTTTCTGTTGTTTCAGGTAGTTTTTATCACACTGATGTTTGTTCAAGTGTTCATTTTTCTGATAAGTTTGGTTTTAATCAGTTATTTGACGCTATAAAAGGGGGCGTGGCTTGATGATCGACAGCCGCTCTGAGTGAAATACAGGAAGTGGTGGAGGCGTTTACAGACGCCTGTTTAGGAATCCTACGTAGGAAAGTGGAGCGGACACATAACACTAACTTTCGATAACTGTTATTGGCTGTTTGAAACCGTAAAAAGTAGTTTTTAATGGTAACCTGATCACTGGTGATTGAGGTGGGCGGGGCTTAGAAACCACAGCTCCATTTCCTGATTGCTACTGAGCAGACTGACTCTGGATGACATCACCCACACATGATGGTGGCGTCCGTGTGCAGCGGTTTTAGCTCGGTTCTTGCACAGCAGGATGAGACAGGTTCCCAACAGTCTTTGCTTCAGGAATAATGGATGTGGGCGTTTACACGGTTGCCATGGGAACGTTCCACCGTCCCCATCCCCTAAAAATCAGATGAAGGAACATGAGTGAGTTTGGTTCATACTCCAGTTTCATTTAAGTATGTTTACCTTTTATTTACTTGCGCTGTTTCTACGCGCTGCCGCTTGGTCCAGGAGGCGGGGCCTACTGGTGCTTTAATCCCATTGGCTTGACCCACTGGTCATCCTGGCAACACAATATTCTCCCAGTTCAGTTCTGGTTTCATGTGTTTTATCCCTGTGAGCTTCTGGTTCTGGTTCTGGTTCTGGATGTGATAGGATGCTTTCAGCAGCAGCAGCAGGTTTTGTAATAGTGAGTGTGTCATACATCGACTGCCTTGTCCAATCAGGTCATCACAGTCAGGGAGCTGGTCACATGCATCTAGCGTGACCAATCAAACGGCTGCAAGTCTTCCACGCCATCAACTACTGAATGTACAGATATGCAGATTTTCAAATGTGTGAATAAACAACAGTCAATGTTTCTGCCACCTCGGTGTTATTCATATTAAGTGTGTGTGTGTGTGTGTGTGTGTGTGTGTGTGTGTGTGTGTGTGTGTGTGTGTGTGTACGTACACACACATTTATTGATGTTGCCACGTGTTAACTGAAAGGTTGGCTTGTTGCAGACGTTGTCCTCCATCATGATCTTCAGGTAACCAACTGGACTGGATTAACCAGAAGATCCTCATAGTCGTCTGAGGAAGACGGTCAAGTCCAGGCCAGGCTCATCAGACCAGGTCTAGATGAGTCTGCTCCCACCAGGAACACTCATGAAAAGACATAAAACGCCAGGGATTGAACCAGAAAGACAAAATTAGCAGAAAAAGGTTCTAACATGGGTCATTTCTGACCCACTTAAGGAAGTTAATGGCTCCATCACTGGAACATGTGCGTCCTAATAGTTTTAATCTGATTCATTGAAAGGCTTCACACACACACACACTGGTGCTGCTGCTTCTCTCTGGGCTGCTGGACCCGTCTCGTTTCGAGTTGACTTCCTGCCATCTCCAGCAGGGGGCTCCTGAGCTCAGGGTGCAACACTGCAACCATGCCAAGTAACTACGGCATCGCTACGACGGAAGTACAGCTAAGCCACAGCGTCGCTACTGCATCACTGTAGTTTTTATGACAGCGTTGCAGCTGCATCACTGTAGTTTTACTGCAGTGTCGCTACTGCGTCACTGAAGTTTTACTGCATCACTGTAGTTTTACTGCAGCGTCGCTACTGCATCACTGTAGTTTTACGACTTCTGTCGTTATCTGTCCTGTGGAACGTGTGTCTGGACCTTCATCCTCCTCCTCCTCCTCCTCCTTCTTCTCCCAGCTGCATGGACACTCACCTATCGCGGTGCATCTGTGCTCGCCAGCGGCCGCATGACTGAACGTAACCGCGAGGTTCTTCATCGTGAATCTTTGATTTTCATCTTCACTACCTGACAAACAGAAAAGCAACAGACGGATCTGAAACTGGCGCCGGTCCAGCACCTCTCTTTGGGTCAGTATAGTTTTACGACAGGCGTTTTCTCCCATCCTTCTTGATTTCGCTGTTCTCCTCCAGAACACCATCTTAAAGAGCTGGTTTCTGCTTTCACCGCCATCTTTTACCAAGCAGGCCCGAGTCAAACACCGGGCTGGACCCAGGTGACCCAACCGCTTTGTGGAACAGACTCCAGTCTTACTTTACCAAACATGGGCTGCTATCGGTGCACGGATCACTGGGAGCGTTACAGGATAAAACAATGGCTTCCCTCTGTGGGCCAGCGAGTCTCCAGACAGCAGGAACAACAGCAGCTTTGTCTAAAAATCAACGAGCTTCCTCTCCCACCACATCCGGTCCCACATCCGGTCCAGGTATCTGTGTGTTTGACCGGATGCTCAAGTTGTTGGTGAAACTCCCATCTTTTCTTTATTTTTTTTCTTTGCAAAGTCTCGTTTCTTCAGTATCTGACTTCATGAGGTCAGCGGAGTTCACGTTCACGGAGTTATTCTTGTCTACGTCAGAGCTGTCCACATCAGAGTTGTTCACGTTCACACTAGAGTTGTTCACTTTAGCAACGGAGGAGTTCAAGTCTACGTCGTTCATGTTCACCTCAGACGACGCAGGTTTTGCTGTGAGATGCTGTTTCGCTAACGTGGTGACATCCACCGAGATTTGTAGATGATAATTTTGGTTTCTAAACCAAAAAATAAATAAAATACTGAACTTTCGGCCCTTCTGTCTGTCTTGGTCACTCAGCAGCAGCGGACGTGCAGCGCTCCTGATTGCTAATCGACTTATTTGACATAACTCTTTGAATTTGGTTTCAGTAGCGTGGTGGGCGGCTCTGACTCACTGCTGCTGCGCCGGTGCTGAAAGAGCTCGGTGACCCGGTGACGGGCGGGATGGATCGTCAGAGATGTTTCAAAGCAGGACAGGAAGCTCTTTATGATGACACCATCAATGGAGAGAACTATGACACATTCTGAGGAGACACGACGGCGCATCATATGTAACCTATATAGGTGGTTTGTGGGTGACGTCGCGCGGAACGTGACGACTGCAGCTGGGGGGCAGGAAGTGTTTTGCCAGCACGATAACAACAGGAAAATGCCAAAGTTGTGCGCCGTCTACGCCTGTACAAACCGGGAAAAACAACAGGGTTACTTTCGAGTTCCGAAAGTTGTATCCCACAAAGGGGAGAAATTTAAAAAACTGACTGAAAAACGGCAGCAGACCTGGATAAAAAGTCTCCGTCTTAAGTCAGGGGAGCAGAGTCGGCCAGCGGCCGCGTCTGCAGTCGCCACTTCCTGAAAGGTAAGTCTACAATCATTAAGCTACTTACACAGCTGGCTAAAAATGTCTAATCTACAGAGTTGGTGTTATGATTAGAAACACGGCTGATGTTACAACCCAAACAACTTTATAACCCCAAGGTCTTTGTTCTGCAGTGACGGGTTTCTCCAGTGTCTTTGTTTTTAGCGTTGCTAGCTAACTTTAGCTATCACGGCCAGTGGTTCTTATGGTACTGTTAATTTTGTGACTAAATATTACTCGACTAACCTTTTTCACTGTACGCCTCCAGACTCTTGTATGCCTTCATTTGGCTAGCGGTGTCGCAGGACGTCTGGAGGCCGAGGGAAGTCGTAATGTCGACGGCCTCCGCACCAGGCAAATCTGACACCAGATATGAAAAATCACTTTTCCTCGGTGTGTGTGGATCATATCCGATATATTTCTCAATTTTTTGATAATAGCTGCTACATGCAGGCTCAACCAACACTTTAAAGTACTGCTTTCTATCATTGTCAATCACAGTTCTCCACTTCCTGCCCCCATCTGAATTTTGCGCGTCATCGGAATCACGTGACTGCAAATCACCTATAAGTAGTTACATATAGATGTTGTATAAATGTGCGCTACTAATTATACTAATTACACACAATGTATATTAGTCACATGTTTGTGAGATGTTTAATACATATTAATTTTATAAATAAAACAAATTCAAAATCAATTGTATTTCTATAGCACCAAATCACAACAGAAGTTATCTCATGACACTTTACAAGAAGAGCAGGTTGAGACCGACTCTTTAATTTACAGAAACCCGACAAGTCCCCCAGGAGCACTTGGCGACAGCGGCAAGGAAAAACTCCCCTTTAACAAGCAGAAACCTTGAACAGAGCCTGGCTCCAGGCGGGCGGAGCCATCTGCCTTGACTGGTTGGGCTGACAGAGAGAGAGAGAGACAGAGGAGGGGTGGAGGATATTGGAGGATACACAGATGCCCAGTAGCATCATCAGCAGTAACATAATCATGATAATAACGGTGGTGGAGGTCCGTGATGGACATGAAGGTCTCCGTCTCTGCAAGACAAGAAAACAACTCCAGGGAAGAAGTTAAGTTAGTAACACGCAGGAATGGATGAGGAAGAGGATGGGAGAGGAGAGAGAGAGGAAGAGAGGGGCCCAGTGCATCATGGTCCCCCGGCAGCCTGGACCTATAGCAGCATGACTAGGGGCGGGTCCAAGGCAGCCTGAGCCAGGCCTAACTATAAGATCTGTCTAAGAGGAAGGTTTAAGCCTGCTCTTAGATGTAGAGAGGGTGTCTACCCCCTGACCAATGCTGGGAGATGGTTCCATAGGAGAAGAACCTGATAGCTGGAGATGGTTCCACAGGAGAGGAGCCTGATAGCTGGAGATGGTTCCACAGGAGAGGAACCTGATAGCTGGAGATGGTTCCACAGGAGAGGAACCTGATAGCTGGAGATGGTTCCAAATGAGAGGAACCTGATAACTGAAGGTTCTGCCTCCAATTCTACTTCTAGAGACTCTAGGAACCACAAGTAAGCCTGCATTCTGGGAGCGCAGCGTTCTGGTCGGGTAATATGGTTCTATTAGCTCCTTAAGATATGACGGTGCCAGACCATGAAGGACTTTATA
>CAAKHG010030625.1:0-12313 GCA_901007715.1 Dactylopterus volitans | reverse complement strand
ATTTTTAATTTTCATCAATGTTATAATCTTTAAACTGCAGTCTGTGTTTACAGTCTTCGTAGAGGAGCAGCTTTCCCCAGGATCAGTTGACGTCATTTCACAGTGTCCTCCTCAGGTCAGGTGGTGGTGCCAGAGGAGCTGCGGTTCCCCCACGCCTGCTGCGTGGGCATCGCTTCGCAGACCTCGCTCAGCGTCTTTAACCCCGCCGAAAGATGGCAGCAAGTGTCCATCTCGGTCACGAGTCTGGCCATTGACGGAGAGAAGGCGAGAGAAGGCCGCTCATACCTTCACATGACAACGAACTTTATTTGTACCTCTCAGAAGACCCGGCGCTTGATTTTTACACTTGCTTCCGCCCTCGATGTCGACCCCTACAGGTGGACAGCTTGCCGTACCAGTGGCTGATGGTGAAGAACAAGACGATCATTGGCCCCAGGAGCACGGAGGAGCAGAAGGTGTTGTTCATCCCCCCTCAGCCTGGTATCTACCAGTGCGTCCTCAGCGTTTGCTCCTGGCCCGCGTCCGCTGACTCAGAGGTGGCTGCCAGGGCCAATATCTTTGCCAAAAGGGTGGTGCTGGTTGCCATCGCGGAGAATCCCTTGCTAGATGTGAGAGCCTTTACTTTGCCTGAATTGATAATGTTTTTTGTTGATCTTCAAAGCGAAGCCCCGTAAGACTCAGTATTTTACTTTAATGTAGACATAGAGTTGCTTGTCTCAAGCAGAAATAATGAGGATAAGAATAGAATGGCCCCGTCGGTAAGGATGAAATATGCTGCATCGTATAAGCATCTGAAATTCATTTCGGGTTCTCAGGTTGAAGTCAGCAAGTCCGGCTGTTTGGATTTTGGAGATCTGCCGGGAGGCAGCGCCAGATCCCTCCCTCTCAAAGTCATCAACAGGACTCACGCAACAGTGCCCATCAGGCTGGTCATCAGTGCCGTGAGTCAACGCACAACAGCTTTGCGCCCCGCACACACACGCATGCATACACACGCACATACACTTGCTAATCCGCCACAGGGATATGGCGACCTCCAGTGGCAGTGTTGAGACTTCTACATAATCGAACAGGGCCATAGCAGCAGCAGCAGCATCTTCTGAGGACTAAGCAGATGAGATGGAAAGCGCCCTTTTCTAAATAACAAATCACGAGTCATAAATGCTTTCACAATCTGACAAGAGTAGTGAAATACAAACACAGCACAATTTTGCTCTTTTAAATCAGATGTAATCCCATTTAGACACCATGCTAATCTACTGCCATTGCCTCCGTCTTAAATTTGGTTTGTACGGATCTTTTTAATTTAGCACAAGTTCATTTAATTATTTGATTCCGTTCTTGCCCTGAGATGCAAACGATCGCAATAAAACGGTGGGAATGTTGCGCTCCCGTTGCAGAACGCCACAGCGTGGCGCTGCTTCACCTTCTCCAAGCAGCCCGCTGCATTGTCGTCTGACGCGGCGCAGCAGCCCGGGCTTGTGACCCCCGTGACCTCGCCCTCCGTGATGAATCATGTGATGCATGCCAGCTACGGGCAGGTGAGCGTTGCCAAAATGGGCCTTAGTCAGCATCCCACTCACTGAGCTCCGGTTATTTCTGGCGGCATGTGTTTGTTTTTTTTTTTTGTTTTTTTTTGTATTTTTCATACAACAAATCCTGTAAAGCGGCTGAATTGGAGTCGTCATTCTCGCGGTGAATTCTTTTCAGGATCCAGAGTGTTTCATGGTGTGGGTTCATTTCAAGGCCCTGCAAAAGTACGCCGCCTCCTCAGGTAATCAGATTTTGCTCCACATCTTAAATGGTGCTTGAACTTGAATTTAACTGTTTTCATCAGTCCTGACAATGAGATGTGTAAATAATCTAAAATGCATTAGAATTTTTTTTATTTTTTTTCCCCCAGATGAAATAGAACCACAGGCCGGTTGTGTTTGTCGAATCGTAACCCTGTTGGTGCTTGTGCTTGTCAGGGGAGCTCGGATCAGCTGACGAGTACAGCGCCCGCGTGGACATTGAAGTGGACTCGCCGGGTGCCAGTCATGTGATCAGGAGTGTTCCCATCAAGGCCCGGTCTGGAACTGCAAGGGTCCATGCCCCAAAGGACCTGCAGGTAGCAGTTGGAGAGATCAGTTTGAACCTGTGTCAACCAGAATGCTGCAAAAATCTGACACATAACTAACCGAAATCTAAATGGAGAACAGTGGTGGTAACAAGTAGTTAAAACAGGTCGTTCAAAACTGAAAGACACACGATACGAGACAATTTCATGAGAGCAGCCCACAATGACTATTTATCAGCTATTATCCGCCACCAAATTCCACAATTAAGCCGATCGGTTTGCTCGCTTGTTTGTGTGTGAAAACTATTGAGATTTAATCTGCAGGACATTTTCTTTTTTTGCAGTTTCACCTTTCCGCAGTTCAGTAGGTTAATGAATTGCTCACATTCCCACTGATGTGTCTATTTGCATGCAATTATTGTGAGATTGGGTGATGCCGCGGGATTATTGTCAGCAGCTGAATATTATCGCCACACTCTGCTGAGTACATTTGCGAGTGCATCTTTCTTGTCTCCATGTTAGCGCTCTTTTTTTCTTTTCTTTTTTTTCTTTTTTTTAAACACCCGAAAACCGATCCTTTTCCAAGACCATCTTTTTTTTTTTTCCAAAACCGCCCGCACGTCGGTGCAGCTCGGGATAAACGGCTTTTGCAAAAAAAAAAATAAAAATGATGATGCAGGCAGCAACCGTGAGCGTCGGAGTCTTTTGTGGCATTAAAGACGCAAAGACAAGCTTAAGCCGCTAACTCGCTCCGTGATCCATCAATTTAAATTTCAATACGTTGTTGCATTTTTTTTTTTTTTTTTTTTTTATTCCTGGATGGAGGTTGAACCGGCTGATCCCCACAGCAGAGTAACCGGCCGTGTTGGCGGCCGTGCGGCACGCAAAGTCTGCTTTCTGACGTCTCCTTTTTAATTGTCTCCGTCATCACTTTCTTAAAATATCGACCCAGCAGCTCCGACGGTGTTGTCATTAGCCCGTGTGCCTGGCATTCGTTTATTCATAGCGCGTCAACGGGCAGCGTGTCTGTGCCGCTCCTCACCAGCTGCTGCACGCCGGACGGCTGTTACCGAGTCATGGAAAAACCCTCGCGTGACTGGAAGCGCAAATCTTTTTTTCGCACAAAACCGGCTTTTGTTGGAAAGCAAGTGATGCAGCGTGGATGTGTGCTAAATGAATTAAGACTCGGGGGGGCGAGAGTGACGTATTCACTGCTGCCAGTTTTTGCCGTCTTCTTGAAGTGGGGACGAGAACGAACCTCCGATCTCGCGCATTTACAATGTTTGAATGCGTAGGAGAGGTTCAGCCAGCGTCGCAATGAAAACAGGCCAAGCATGAGCGCATTCACTTTTATTGACTTAGTCTAATGAAACTTTTTGAACAAAGAAGTTTTCCTTTTTTTTGTTGTTGTTTTAATAAACACTGCATTTCCTGCTACATCTTTGTCTCTGCAAAGTTGCCACCAAACTGCTGTGTGTGTGCTTTCCTTTGTCTAGACCGTCCGCCTGCAGGCTCCTCTGGGTAGATCCAGTCAACAAACGCTGCCATTAAAGAATGCAGGAAACATTGACGTGCAGCTCAAACTCAAGGTAATGCTGACCTTTACTTTTCTTATTAGACCGGGGCTTTGGGTAAGCCTCTGTGACATTTTGGGCTCACACTGTAGCACATGCTGATCGATATTTACCTCCTCTTTTTTCTGGCTTTCTCACTTACTTGCACTCTGTTTCCGCTCCTTGCTTACTCGCTCGTCTCGGCGGCTCTCTATGCTTCTTATTTTCATAACTTTTAAAAATGTCGCCACCTCCAAAACGTTCAACTCGTTTTCCCATTTCTGTTTTGTTCTCGCTCCCTGTTTTTGCTCTTTGTATAGATTAGTGAAGTTGAGGAGTGTTTCGCAGTGACGCCCGATGAACTGGACCTCACAGTGGGAGAGGAGAAAGGCATAGTCATCTCCTTTCAAGCGCATGGCAGCAGAAAACACAGAGAAAGGTATATAAATATGCAGTTTCTCAACACGTTCTTTCGTAACCCTTTGGAACCGTGTTCTCTTGATTGCCTTCGATTCGGTTTCACCCATTTCCTTGATGCATCACCTGAAATGCCTTGTGTCTATATATGATTTTGTTCTGTTTATCCATCAGTGTGGCGTGAAATACTCTGAATACCCTCAAAGAACCCGGTTCCCTCTGTTTGTTGTGTCACAGCCTTCTCACCATCTTGGTGCTGCCATCAGGCCCTCAGTATGAGGTAACCCTGAAAGGAGAAGTCATCCCTGAGGATTCTGGGAAGTCTGCCATTCCCTGCTCTGCTGCCGTTGGACCCGCTCTGGCCAGTGACGTACCACCGATTCTCTCCAACAAACAGTTTGTAGCCTGGGGCGGGGTCACCCTGGGACGAGCTGTGTAAGCAACTTTCCAGTTTTTCATTAATTTCGCTGTTACATGGTTACAGAATCAATTATTATATTGGAAAGTAATCAATAAAATGCAGCCCAGTGGCCACATTCTATTAAATCATGTATAATGTTATTTATGAGAAGGGACAAAGGGTGCCCACAGGGAGAGCTGCTCCTCAGAAGCTATTTCAACATAATTTACAATTTATAGTCATAGAAGGCAGGTAAGGCGCAGACATCCGTGAGCCAAAATCAATCTTTTGGACAGTTTCAGCGGATCTCTGTAAGATGCGAGCCTTGGAAACATTAAAACATGTGGATAGTGACCGTCTCAGAGCGCCGCCGCGGCACATCACCACGTGACCAAAACGCCGCTGTTTTTCCAGGCAACAGAAACTGGTTCTACGGAACAACTCGGCCACCGCCACGCAGCAGCTACGGCTGCTCATTCGCGGTCAAGACCAGGACTGCTTCCAGGTAGACGGCGATATTTGCACGTTCCGAAGCTCATAAACTCATGATTTTTCTTCCGGGTGATACCCTGTTAAGTTCACTAACTCTGCACACACAGGCTTTAAGCAACTCACCCATAACATGCTCATGCACCGGGAGTAGAAAATTAAAAACGTCTGCAAGTTAGCGCATTTGGCACGCAGAAATGGGAGGTTTTGCAGGAAGAGCTCACCGACGACCGGGAATAATTCGAGTCGGTTACATCCAAGCCAGTTAGTCACGGCGGGTTGTGAATTCCAGCGGCGGCTTCATCGCCACAACTCGTCACAGAATATTAAAGTTAGGCCTGACGTAAAAGTCAAAACAGTCTCCCAGATGACCTATGTTTGCTATGATGGGTTATTTTAATGGTTATTTCTTTAATTCTCCATTTCCTCTTCCTCCTGTGTGAAATTCTTCAAAATTTAGGACCACGTCAAAACAGCTGTTCATGGCTTTTCCTTCCGTCGTTAGCCTAGCTTAGCGAGGTGGCTCCAAGATGCCAGTTCAGCTCGGTTGGTCACAAAGCTTCAGCAGCGGTTTACATTAATTTTGCCATTGTGAATTTACATTTTTGTTATTAAAATTTGAACCAAACTATCTGCGCAGTAAATGGTTTTAATGCACGGTAGAAAAAAATACGACGTCACACCATAGTGGTGCTGATTCCTCAGTTTTAATCATTTTTTTTAAAACGGATTGCAAACAGTATTTTTAACACAAGTCTGCGTAGTTTTGAGCAGCTTTTTATGCCTGCAAGGCTGCAAAGCCTCATGAAGAGGAAGAAAATTGACCGGCCAAGTAAAAAAAGAAATCTCCTGCGCGGGTTCGTGCAGTTCCTGTGTTCCATAAAGAGCTTCAGCTGATTGTTATGAAAGCCGGGTGGCTCTGCATCTGCTTCCCATGTATTTCAGCTGAAAGATATCTTTTTTTTTTTTTGTATATATCATTTCTACACCGTCTTGTGCAGCCGTTCCACGCAAACTCAGCTGAAATGTTATGAAATCCCACCTTCGTTTGACCAATCGTCGGCAGATGTGAAGAACATTAAACTTGGTTGTCCCTCAGCTCCAGAGCATGTTCAGCCCCGAGGAGCGTTTGACCCGGCACGGCGAGCTGTCCATTCGCCCCAAGGAGGACGTGACGGTCCACCTGCTCTACGCTCCCACCAGGGTGGCCTGCATGCTGGCCAAGCTGGAGATCAAGCAGTCTGGGGTCCGGCCTTCCCAGCCAGGAGTGAAATTCACCGTAAGGCTGTGTTGATCTCTCACTTCTTTAGGAGTGGTGTCCTCCTGCTGCATCTTTCTCTCATTCTGTTGACGCTCTTGCTCTTTTTTTTTTTTCCAGCGTCACTTTCCTCGCTGCCTCTGTCATGCTATCAGTTTTCAACCGTGCCTTTTTGTTACGGTCAAATTTTGGCTCCCTTTTTGTTCAGATTCCGCTTTCCGGCTACGGCGGCACCAGCAACATCATCCTGGAGGACCAGAGGAAACAGGCGGACGGATACGTGGCGACGCTGACGGACCTCGCCGTCGATCACGTCAGCAAGGTGTGCCTGTGCGTGAGGAACACCGGCTCCAGGGCGGCCTTCATCAAGGCCGTGGCGTTCTCCGACCTGCTGGCCCGGTCGGTCATGGAGCCCTCGGTCATCAGCGTCGCCCCGTCACAGTTTGTGCTGAAGGAAAGAACCCAGGAGGTAAGAGAGGGGGAGATGCTGCGCTAGCACACAAGTATAAAACATGACCGTGACCATGATGGCGCTTCAGTTTCAGCGGGAATTTGTACCTTTTTCAGTGTTGTGATTGTTTACAGGTGATCACCGTGCTCATGAAGTCCACCCAGAGAGAGCTGAGCCGCTGTCAGTCGGACAGTCCTCTGCTGGCTACTGTCGTACTGTTTTGTGGAGATGAGGTCTCCAGGCGGCAATACAGGAGGTGAGATTTAGCTTTTTATAAGCGTAGGTAGATGCCGCTATTAGATTGAGTTGCCGACTGCGAGAACGTCCGTGTCGGAGGTTTGCGCGACCACCACTTTTCGCTTTTTTTTTTCTTTTTTGCATCTTCGCAACAATCAACTTCCCCACTGTGTCAAATTTGTTGTCCTCGCAGTATGCAAAAGGGGGCTTCGCAAATTTCAAACGCTAACACAACAGCCACATTTTTTCAGACGGATCTTTTCCCGTACTTTACTTCATTTGCACAGCACGATCACACAATGTCACGCCAAGAACATTATGCTTGGACCCGCTGCCGGAAAAGCAGCGTTTATGTGATTTCAGCGCAGCAAGTCAGAATACGACTACAATCTCAATTCAGGTCTCTATGTATGTCTCTATTAATGTGACAGATCCAGTTGTGTGTGTGCAGGACGTTGATGGCAAATGTGAGAAATGTAAAATATAGTGAAATAAGCTTCCTAGGAACAATAAACGTCGGTTAGTTGCATAAACCCGGTTCTGGGAAGAAAAAAAAAAAAGGCTCAGTGCCTCCCTGCCGCTTTTCTTTCTGCCAGTATATTAGGCAGAAATGCAAAAGTCGAGTTCTGATGAAGCTAAACTCTGAAGCCCTAAATGAGCCCGGAAGCTCGTGTTGAAATGAGCAGCCTACAGACTACGCGGCTCCTCGAGGATCGCAGAGGACCGACTTTCCTAAAGGTTGCAAGAGCAGCCTCCCTCCATGACCAGACGTGGCGTGTTTGGGCCGCAGGCAACGTTTGGCAGCCAGTGAGCGGTATATTAATATTTTTGTTCCACCTCCATTGTGTTTGTGTTATGTTCGTTCAGATTGCTTCAGAGCAAGCCGGAGGCAGGGCGGAGGGCTCTGGCTGAGAACAGTCTGCTGAAAAACATTGATTTCAACGAGAAGTTCCTGGGAGAGGAAAATGTTTCAGAGAGTAAGATGTCATTATTATGAGCGACGAGAAAAAAAAAATCAGGTTGACGCGATTTTCTTTCATTATTACTGATATGTGGATGTTTCTCTACCTTGCTTTGCAATCCTGCTCTATTTCTTTGTCGCGTTCTGACCTTTTGTGCATCATTTGTAAGAAAATTTGTGAAAGGTAAATAATTGGCACAGATAATGAAATGCTACTATCAGAATAAGAGCCAGAAATACTTTATTAAATCCGTAGGAAATTGCATGGTCACGGTTCCTCCATGTCGGCATAAATGTAAAGATACAGGAAGAAAGCACCAAGATATAACAAATATTACAAAATAGAATTAGATTGGCCCAATAAGAGCAATATCTAAACACATCAAATGCATAAACAAATCAATAGAAAGTATATTGAGTGGAAATTAAATACTGACTTGACTGCGCTGGTACCCTCTGGTAGCCCACGACCTGCCCCAGCGCCCAAACGAGGCCCACATCTTCTACGGAAACATGAGCAAGGTCGTGGTGTCGTTGCTGGGCACCACGAAGAGCTGCGAGTACGAGGAGAGCGACTGCGGCGAGCTGCTGCTGCCGCCGCTGCCGCCTTCTGCTCGACCAGCTTCAGAGACAAACGGGTAATGACACACACACACGCACGTAATGTCTTGATCAGACTGCATGCTGATCTGACCACAGGTCTGCGCTGTCTTTTTAGATCCTGTTTCGCGGCCCATTTTAACGGCAGCGCTGTTTGTTGTGTTCTTTTCCCAGCGGTCTGGCAAATGGCAACGTGTCTCTCGACGTGCTGCCAGTTAAGGGTCCCCAAGGTCCAGCGATGCGAGTGACAGAGTCCTCCTTAAAGGTGCCGTAAGCCATGAATGAATGTTCACGGTTCCTGGCAGCGGCCGCGGAGCAATTCGTCTCCGGCTGGCGAAAAAAAAGCCACGTTTTGCTGCATGTGGTGGAAAATAAATGTTTGTGTTTCTAGAATGTCATTTCTCTCCCCACAGACCCCAGAGCCGTTACAAAGGCAGGCCGAGTCCTGGAGCATCCATCCAGAACAACTGGTGCTCGCGGCTCCCACTATCAGTGAGTGGAATCTTGATTCTGAAAACTTGTATCGCCTCCACCTGGCGTCTGGACCCCAAGCACGTCTCGCTCGCACACACACACACACACACACATTTTAATCCATGCAGATGTCTGCTCCACCTATCCACCCCCCCACATCCACATTTTTTCCCCTCACAATTTCAGTCTTTCTAGGTCTGATATATACACTGATCAACCATAACATTAAGACACTCATATTTTGATCATCCCACTCATGAGGGTGACAATATATTAGCGGCACCTCTCAGAATAACCCAGTTACAGTTCAACAATCATTTTTCCAGTCTTTTTTGCACCGGAAACGGCTGCCTGAAACCAAAACTCCTAAGTCGCAAAGCGAAATGGAAAATGTGCCGAAAGATGCCAAAAACACAGAGCTTAAGAGGGTGCGTGCAAATGTGACACCACTGGCGACCACTTTGAATTTATTTGCAGGACCGTTGCAATATATTCTGTGGTAAAACATGCAATATTTTGAATGTTATGGCTGATTGGTGTATGTATATTTGTTCATGACAAAAAAAAATCAGCAAATCGAACATGTTTTGTAGTTCGAGGATGATTTAAAAACAAAAGCAGGGATGCTCTACTATGGACTGAGACAGAAACAGGCCTCTCACATTGGCGGCAGCAGCACATTACAGATCCACCTCCTGCCCGACTACCTCTCACCTTCACGCCGCGTGACAGCTCACCAGAGGGAACCGGCGCATTGCCGAGAAGGTTTTGCCGTTCCTCCGCCGCTCAGCGCTTCAGAATGCTCTAACACGCCGGAACCGGCATGGCCGGTTGCCTGGGTCTTGTGCGACTGCCTCGCGAGTGCAACGCTGACGTGACGTTTTCCGGCCTCGACACGGGGGCTAGCTTTCGAAATGTATTTTTCGCACCTGGGCTACGGGATCCCTGAGTATGCGCTCCGACTCCCGGCCGCATGCGACCGACCGCGCCATGGTGTGTTAACATTATGAATACTCAGCAGCCTGCTTTTGCTGTTGTTGTTCTCAGATGGAGTGGCCGGCACCAGTCAGGTCCAGATCCGGAACGGTACGTCCAGAGAGCTGAGCTTTGATCTGTCCTGGCCCGCTCACTGTCTCACCATCACACCCCAGCACGGAGTGCTCGAGCCTCAGTAAGAACGCACTTAACCTTTCCTTTGATGGGGCAGTAAAATATGTCGGTCGGGGTAAATCCATAGACCTCATGACATCATTTTACTGCTTTACTTCAGAATTCACATACACTAAATCTTAGTTGTCATTTTGAAACGGAATGAGCGTGGTAGGACTTCAAAAAATGTCCACCGCTGTCTTCTGTGTCCGTTATTGTGAATCAAGGTGCCAGCTGCAGATTTTGATCAGCCCCAACCCTTCACTCGCATCCAAATCAGCCCTGCTGCCCTGGAGCGGTCAGATTTATGTCCAGTGCGATGGCCAGCAGAAGGTACCGGCAATTTAGCACAAACGACGTCCTCACACGTCGAGATAAACGAGTCGCTCAAGATCTCCGCGAGACGCTAGCATGACGCGATCGTATGCAATGGCTCAGTTGATCAAGGTGCAGATCCGGAGAGACCTGGCTCTGGACGTTTCCGCCGCCCCGGCAGACAGGACCCTGTCGGCCCTGGCGCCCCAGGCCGCCACCCCTGCGATGCCCGCAGCCAGGCTGGCCACCAAGCCCGCGCTGCATCCGACGGAAGCTTCGGAGCAGCCCCAGGCCCTGGTGGAGATCAGCAACAAGAACATCATCTTCCCCACCACGCCCTCGGGGGAAACGTCGGGTAGGGAGCTGACCCACGCGAGCGGGTCATCATTAGCGCTGATTCACTCCGGTCAGGCCTGAAAAAAAACAAAAAACCCTCGCAACGACGGCTGCAGCGAGTTTCACCGCGAAATGCTTGTAGAGTTTAAATCTGTAGGCAGCCAAGTGTGTATATTCCTGCGGGAGACTCAACCCCTCTGTTGCTCCTTCACTTCAGAGGCCCAGCTGGAGGTGAAGAACGGGGAGGTGGTAGTGAGGTGGTACCTGTCATCATTTGCGCCTCCATATGTCAAGGTGCTTTTTTTTCCTTCACCACTGTTTCTCTGTTAGTGTTTTTTTTTTTTTTTTTTCCTCGCCGGGCAGCAAACGTTTGCTACTTTTTGTAATTTGATCCAAGTTTTATTCCGAATTTGATTCGCGGTTCACTTGAAATGTAGCTAAAATGTATATATATTTTTTTCTCTCTCATGATAAAAAAAAAAAAGAAGTTTGTTTTGCCAGGTAATGCTCGATGTTGCGCGGTAGCAGTGACTCAGGTCGGGCTCTGCTCTCTCCTCAGGGGGTTGACAACAGCTGCGATGTTTACCGGGCCACCTACACAGCCTTCAGATGCTCCAGGGTCTCGGGCACTCTGGGAGCCCATGAGAAGATGCAGGTATTTGTTCACACACAGCCAGACCTCCTCAGTGTTATTTAGGACCAGTTATTTTAAAGGAAAACGACCGAGCTTCTAGAGCTTCTCGCGTCTTTTCCGAAAGATATCGTCACAGTTTTTCTACACGCATGCCTGCGTCTCATTTGTTGGCAAGTATAGTTTTGGCTTCACATAGCAAATACTCGAGTACTCTGAAGAACTTTAATTTATTTACCTACTCTCTGGCGTTGTCACCTACATGAGCTGCCAACGGGGTGTACGTCTGACGCCTGCGTTCTCAGTTCAGTGCTTATCCATAAATCGCTGTTTGGTGCCACAGCCATTAAAAAAAAAAAAAATGTTTTCAAATTAGAAAAGAACTGAACCATTGTTGAGTTTCATCCAGACCGAGAACACATCTACTCAAGCGTTTGACGGGACCGCGGTCTGGGGGAGGTTTTTCTCTTTGGTTCAGACGAGACGAGTAAGGCCTTCGAGCAACCTTGGCGAACACGTGGCGCTCAGCCTTGTTTCTTGCCGGGCCAAAGAAGCGGTCCAGCACCATGCCGAAGCGCGGCCTTGAGATCTGCTAAGGACATGTCACTTTATTGCGAAACACAATTTTGGACGGGCGATTTCAAATTCCGTTTCTTCGAAAATAACACTTGATATGTTGCGTGAAAATTCCTTCAAAGTGTACCCTACGCTGATTTTACACTATAATGTCCTTAATGTACTTAGCTGTCAGCCGAAAAAACAATTTTGAGACTTATAATTTTCCATCTAGAAATGTACCTCTCTGATGGATGCGAGCATAACGAGCTTAACAGACACGGGTTTCGATGCATTTCTCGCAGGTGCCCATCGCCTTCCTGCCCAGGGACCGAGGGGACTACGCTCAGTTTTGGGACCTGGAGTGTCACCCCGTGTCCGAGCCTCAGCAGAAAACCAGAGTCCGCTTCCAGCTCTGCGGCACCGTG
>CAAKHG010030624.1:0-18474 GCA_901007715.1 Dactylopterus volitans | reverse complement strand
AAGCAGAAAACCCTGGTGAATGAGCGCAGCGGTGCCGCTAGATTCACCTCTGGGCAGTGATGCTATTGCTTGTGTGACACGCTACCATGGTGGCCGTCACGATGCCATGATGTCACATCGCTAGTGACATCATGTTTGAAGAAATGTGTTTCCTGCATTTCTAAATTTCCTGTATTTTCTCATCATTGTTATGACAAATATGAAACCTATATCATGGCATGCCACTGCTGAGATATACGGACAAAAGGAAACACAAATAAAAATACTTACAAATTATGCAAAATATCACTCAAAATAAGAACTTACTTGCAAAGTAAATACTTTTATACATGAGTGCAGAATAATATGCCAGCTTCATGATGAGAGTGCGCCTGGACCACAGACTCACTTCGGCAGCTGCCTACATAGAGTGGAGGCTGCCAATATCACCAGCTACATTTACACGTTACATTTTTCACCCTCATTTCCAAAAATGCAATCTTCTGAATGAGCCGTTCACATTGTAAACGAAAATGAATATTCCACCAAAATATGTGTCGCAGTGCGCATGCAGCCCTGCCTGCGCCAATAACGCTATAATGCACATCCTATTCGACCGCTATGGGGGAATTACCTCCTTTAGAAACTGCAGTCAAGTTCCCCCCCCTCTTGTTCCATCATTGTCGCTCTGCCGTACGTTTGCAAAGGCTCGGCTGGTTTATTTATGACACACGCGGAGCCGATCGCAGGCCCAGCGGTCAAGAGGCCGCGTGTCACAAACTGCCGTAAAAATCCCAACAGAATGTTCCTAATACAGGAATAACAGCGGCGATTTCCACGTCTTACTCAGAATAGGCCTCATTCAAAATAAGGCCTTATCAGGAATCTTTCAATGGAATATACTTTTTACATGAGCTGTGTCAAATTCCAAATATTCTCATGTTCACAATAATAGTAGAAAGTGAGCGTGCATGTAAATGGAGTCACTGGGAGCTTTTTTTCCCTTGCGCAGCAATGAGGAATACTGCGGAGAAACAGTGGCCTCCGTGTTGACACAAGTGGTGGCTACTGGACACGGGCGGGTTTAATTCATCTGATGTGTCAGCAGGGAGAGAACGAGCTTGACTGTAACATTAGCTGAAGGTATGAAATGATTCTGACACCAAACTGCAAGAGAGAGAGGAACAGAAACGTGTTTAGCACGAGGTGAAAAGACTTTCGGTCCTCCTATGACGTCCTGCTGGCTGATCTCGCTATTGTCAGTGACTTGCCGGCGTCGACCGCAGCAGCCGCGCGTTCAGACGCAGTTGCTGGCGGCGAGCGGCGGCGGGTGCTGGCCCGCGAGCCCCACGTCCGGATCTCACCTCTCTTACACTTTTCACCTGTGCCGGGACGTCGGCGCTGACGGCGTCCGAGCTGGCGTCCGCGCTGGCGTCCGGCACCACGAGGTGTTAAGCTCTGCTCCTGACCCGCTCAGCTCAAGTTACAAAGTGTAATAGCAGGCGCTCAGTCTAGAGAGTGTGAATGATCTCTATTATTAGTGAAGGTCCAAGAAAATAATTCTGAAAATGTTATGGCGAGAAAAAAAAATTGTTGCTGATTTTATGTAAGCTGCCAGTTGTTGGTTTTTTTGTTTTTTGTTTTTTATTTTATGTGGGGGGAGGGGGGGGTTTTGGTGTTAAAAAAAACAACAGCTGGGTTTTCAATTATTAATGCTGGTCAAGAGTATCTCTGAGAAATCAGTGGTTATGTCTTTTAATATGGAGACATTTTCTCACATGAATGTCAAACAATATCCAGAGGATCAGGTCGCCATCGCCAATGACGTCGTCCTTTCACATGCTCCACGGGAGCCTGCTTAGATGCCTTCTCACCTCATGGAAACACTGCGTTTTGTTTAGGGAGGAGCGGAGCCTGTTGTGGCGTGCAGGAGACAGGACGTGATGCAACGTCGATCGGAATTTGGTCATAAGCGATCGAGTGTTTGCCTGTCCTGGGATCTGCATAACAACTTCCTACGCCTCAGCCCTTAGCAACAGAAGATCCCAAATCTCTCCTACTGACCAGTGGTTCCCAAAACTGGGGGGGGCCTGGAGTTACTGGCTAAGCACAAGCATCCACAGTAGCCACTTTGATTGTGAAGTCAACAGTGAAGGTGAATTTTACGTTTGTTGGTAAGAGCCCCTGCAGAGCAGCGCAGAGGAAGTCAAATTCGAGATAAAGTCGCAGGTGAATAACGCATGGGTTCGCACAACTCGCTAGCTAGGTTGGGAAAAAAAGGAGAGCCGCAAGCGCTGGTCGAGCCGGATTGTCCCGTAGACAAATATACATAAGCGAGACCTCATGACAGCTGCTCAAAAGTGACGGCAAAAGATCTTGGTCGCCCGCTGGTGGCTGGCGGCAGTAAAGGCTCCTCCTATCGGTCTTTCTCAAGCGTCAGTTGTGTCATTTCGGGCGGTTTCCATCGCGCCGGCGTTTGTTTGAGGCGTGCGTGTTTCGGATAGGTTTGGTTTTTTTTTTCAATAGGTTATTTGACGCGATAAAAGGTCCGGGGCGCGGCCTCGTGATTCAAACCGCTCAGAAGTGTTTTGAAGTGATAACCCGATCACTCGCGATTGAGTCGGCGAGCAGGACCTCGACGCTGCCCTTCCACTTCCTGATCGCTACTGCACAAAACGCTGGTTTCAGATAGCATCACCGGTGCGAGATGGCAGCGCCTGTATCCGGGATGTTTTGTTGTTTTTTTTTAAACAACACGGGAGGAGGTGGAGCCCCGCTGTCCGGATTATATGCAGTCTATGTTTATAAACACGTTTATGTATGATTATAAACAGCCTATGCCCCCCCCCCTCTCACCCCAATGGGCACTGGAAAAACTGAAAATAAAGCCAGAGGTGAAAAAACACATAAGGAGGCACCACAGACAAAGTTTGGGCACCACAGTTTCAGTGATGACTTTGAGTAAATGATCTTCCGTCTTCAGAATCAGCCACATGATAGAAATATCAGCATTCTCATACACCAGATCTAAGCAGCGCGGATGCCAGGTGAGCGACATATCGCTGCCTTTTTGAAGACGTGGCTAACAGTGGGCAGCTGATGGGACAGAGTCCACATTTTTGGGCATGTGCATTGTCATGTCTGGGCCCTCAGAGCTGATGAGAGCTGAGCAGCACGAGCGTCTGCAGCTCCAGAGCTCGTATGTGAGAGGCAGAAACCCTGGTCAGGGCTGTCATCCAAGTGGGTTTGTTTGACAGTTACCATGCAAGTGAGGACCGAGAAGGAGTGGAATCATCAGCTGCCTTTAAATATGTAGAACAATTGCCTGTGATGGCAAGTTCAATTGAAAATAAAGGGGTGAATATATGCGGTTACACTTCCAGCAGCAGCAGCAGCAGCAGCAGAGGGAAACTTGTTGCCAGCCTCCTTGTGTGGCGCCGGCTGCCAAACATCAGGAGGACCTCATTGAAGATACCGTTCGCTTCTATGTTTGTTTACTCTGACAACAAGTTGACCACCCCAGAGCCACTGCGAGGTTATCAGCCTGCTAACTGATCAATATGACCCCGCGATAAGAATCGGATCCGGGACCAATAAACCCCGCGATATAGCTAAGTGATCGGCGGGAGCAGCCTCGCCGGCGCCCGATCCGCCGGCTGATCGATGAGTGTGACGCGAGTACCTGTAGTAGTAGACGTCGCTCTTTCCAGCGCTCAGCCCGGACTTCCTGATCACTTCTTCCTTCTTCCAGCCGGGCGGCAGCGCGGGGCAGTCCGTCCTCTTCCTCTCCATCCTCGCGCGCGGATCGATCGGGCTCAATCCGTCAATCGATCACCCAGTAAACACCGATAGTGGCCCTCGAGACAGACGCACGAGCGTGGTGAACCCGGCGGAGTAGCGCCCCGGCGGACCGACGTCACAGATGTTACGTTAACGGCGGCGGCGGCGGCGGCGGCGGCGCTCCCTACCTCCGCATTCTCCCCACCTCCGGTGCGTTCATGTGAAAGGCGCCCCGGTGAGCTGGGATGTCCCGGGTCAGACCGCCACCGGGGCTCAAGCGAGACCAGTTCGCCCCCCGGAGAAACCCAATGGCTGATTGATCTAATCTGAACTGAACTAACGGCAGCCTGTGACGTCTGACTCTCTCTCCCGCTCTCTCTCTCCCTCTCTCTCTCTCTCTCTCCGTCTCTCTCTCACTCTCTGTCTCGCTCTCTCTCGCTGTCTCTCTCTCTTTCTCTCGCTCTCCCTCTCGCGCTCTCTCGCACATCCACACACGCACGCACGCACGCACGCACGCACACGGAGCGCGAGAGAGCGAGAGATCCCCTATTATGCAAGACGATCACTTGGGCGTCGTTTCCCCAGATTACCGACTCCGGCTACGGAAGCCGGGAGTGAACACGGGTCAACCGCGATCCCTCATTGCTTTATGACGACAAATCTTGTTGCTGATAAGAGAATAATTTTCCAATACGTTTTTTTTAAAAGCATATAGTACGTACTGTTTTCTTCTGGTAGCACTTTTAAAAATAAGTACAAAATAAGGGAACACGCTCATTACATTCCTCCCCAAAAGGAACTAAGTATAAATTAAACGGGTTTAAAAAAAAATGAATGATTGAAAAAATAAGGCTAAAAATAGATACAGCGCTATTATATTTTATTTGATATTTAATGTATTTAAAAGAGGACACTGGGGTTTCCTGTGTGGGGCCCGGTGGTCGGTCCTGGGGCCCTCATCGCCTCCATTCCCCTGCCTGTAACCAGGAAATCTATTTCAGCGTGCCGTCTTAAAAGATGTGTCTGCAATTAACTGACAGCGAGCCCAGTGATGAAGGGGCAACTTGCCCTCGTGTCAGTTGGGCAGACTTGATGTTAATTTTAAAATTACGCTGGTAAAAGCCTTTTTAAAAAAGTCATAATTGGCACATGCAAGAGGAAGTTTTTTTTTGCCAGTAATTGTCCTTAATAAGTGAGGCCCAGATCCGGGCTCTATGCTGGTTGCTCTGTCAATTGAAAGGCAAACATGTCTGACTTCATTCAGTTAAAGGAGCAGGATTCCGTTTAAGTTTTCGTCTTAAATTGAATCTTCTTCCATTGATTCAGGTTTCTTTTTTTGCATTCATGCTTTCATTCTCTGCTGAAAGCTCTTTCACTTTGCTGTGGAGGCTCTCACACACCTCACACGCAATGAGGCCACGGTGGTTTTGAATAGCAGCCTCAAGCCGTTTTAAAGCGTGTAAAGTGTAAAGTCTTAAGGAGCAGCAGATGTGCACATCTCAGTTTCCTCCCAAGAGGATATTTTTTTTAAGCTTTATACTCAACATTAGGCTATTTTTGTTTTAATAATGTAATTCAGAGAATTAAGAGAAAACGGTTCATAGATCAAGCCACGTTAAAAGATGTAGCGTAATAACCCACGGGTTAAATAATGCTTTGCTTTTAGTGCTTCAATTATTTCTGGGAGCGTTTTGTTTTCATTTTACGTTTGACATAACATGACACAGCAGCGGATTAATGATTACACGAGTACGTCAGCTGTTCTGACGAGAGAATTTATAGTCTGTTGCGTCTGCGGTGCCTGGCTATTAATAAAGAGTGAGCGCTCGCCTCGACCCTCCCACATCTGTGTTTGAAACCACCACTGACGTCATGGTCGAGGCTAAAGAGGCCTGCAGCAGCCATGAACCCAACTCAGCGTTCGGTTGCTCCAACAGCGGATTTCGCTTCACTGACTAACTAAAGATGAGCCCCCAAACTGCCTGCTTGTTACGCACTGAGCTTCGTGTAAGAATCGGAGTTACTTACGTCACCAGAGTCCTCAATAACGAGCTAAGGCATTGATAATTATATGCCAAACCTGACAACAAATGGTGCTGCTTCTTAATGGAATCTCTATTTCAAGCATAGTAACATAAATAAACACAAGTATGTGTACTGTAAGAAGTAAATAATACGAATAGAAATTATGATATTTATAATAATAGGAAATATGTTTGGGTTTTTTTTTGCAGGCTACTGTCTCTTTAAACTCCCCAGGCGCCTTTTCAGTTGGCCAACATGATTCGGTTGAGCGGCCTTAAGCGATAAAGGGATAAGTTTGCCTCCACCAATTTCTGTCAGAAAATCTTAAAACGCTAAGCAAGTAAGGGGGGTGAAGTAAATAGCTATAAAGTCCTGTAGGGGACAATGCCTAGTTTCCAGCCCACAATTTTAAACCTGATTCTCAGCCTGCTACAAGTTTTGGAACTCACCCACAGAAAAGAGACGTTACTCATCCACTCATGTGCACTCAGGCACTCCTGTCAAGACGCTTGCCAAGAGGTTCCCCGCTGTCACACTAACAAACCCCAGATATCTGGCCTGCAAAATATCTAAAATACATTGGTGACAAGCCGCAGTTATGAGAGCCAATGAGAGCACAAGACACGGCATGAGAGGAAACCCGAGGGGGAGATTGTTTTGCCGGAACTGCAAAAACAGAACTGTAACAACGGAAAATGCAGCACAGACCTATTTAGTGTGTTTGGCCATAAACATTATTCTTCTGTTTTGGTGGCTGCCTAACTGGGGCTGCTGGATTATCCATTGCTGTGATAACTTGTCTTGTGCTGGATATCACATCATGACACTTTGCGTGCATGTCTGTGATAAAACAGTTCTGAGAGCAGAGAAGCTTATCAGGGACCCCTCCTTGTGAATGATCGTGTAATATGTGACCCCCGCTGCCACACCGTCATGAAGTGTGTAAACCACATTGTCTGCAAGACTGCTGACTCAGAGCCGCAAGTTGACAACTGTGGAAGTTCTGTAGCGTGGACGAGGTGTTACACATTGTGGCAGATGAACCGGTTGTCTTAGACTATCACGGGGAAACTGTTGTAAGATTTATTTTTATATTGTTGACTTTTTACTTCTACATTCAGGTGATTAATTATTGTCTGTTGTTTTGATCCTCTCCCATTTCATGACACTGTTTGGTTAGTTTTAAGGGAAACAAAGTGGTTTAAAGGATTTCTGGCTGTCTGGCAGAAATATTTTGGGGAAACTTCTCCCATGAGCGCAGTCCGCTCCGGTAAGGTCAGCGTCCCCTGAGCCACCATTGGTGTGTATGCAACAAGGAGCTTATAACAAATATAGACTGGTCATGTTGCAAGATTCTTTAGTTTACTCAACCAGAGAAATGCAGTCTCCGACTCGTCATAAAGAAAGTAAACGTACACCGGATATTTTTTACCAAAACAAAAAAAAATTGCATTTGGTTCGCCTGTAGTTGAGTTGGCTCCTCCCCTCCTCATTTACCATGGTAACCGCTGAGGGCGGAAGCGGCCTCCAGATGCCAAAACTTCCTCCGAAATTCCCAGGGGAGCCTTAAAGTGCGCGAAAAGTGTGAATGCTTGCCTTACGAGCTGTGCGTGCGTGTGTGTGTGTGTGTGTGTGTGCCCCCACTATAGGCGCACACATTCTGTGGTTTCCACGGACGACCGTCCATGGGCCCGTCGCCATGTTTTGGTGGCGCTTGTATCGTCCGGCGGAACCAGTCGAGGCTAACTGACTCCAGACCAGCTAAATGTGAGCTAGCTTTACCCGGGAGCCTTGAATGTTTTCAACTGCGGGGACTGCTCCGTTCACCGAAGACGAGGCGTGTCGATGAATTTAGAAGTAAGTGTTGCATTTTTTCCCCTTTTAATATGGCTTCACTGTTTTCTGTAAATACTTTTAGTGTCCTGGAACTGCGAAGCTGAGTGTTAGATAGGTCTTGTGACGAGTTAGCTAAAATACTTGCTAGCTAGCCACTTGTGTTGCTGGATAGGCTAAATCGCAACTATCGCCTGTCAAATTTGCCACATTCAAAAAACTCGACTGATAAACGTCATTAAGTGGGCAAGTCACATGAAACAAAACTACTAGATAACGTACTGACGTTTCGGGTTGCCAGGTCGTGAATGGCGTCATTCAAATAGCAGCAAAGTTCTATAACAGTCAAACAAAAGTTATGGTCCCTCGACCAGAGTAACTACGGTGGCCTGAATAGCTCGGTGATATATGTAGATAAAGCCCAGGAACATGACGAAAAGAGTTTCAGCACCTTGTTTGTCTTTTGCTAAAGATTAAATTTTAAGTATAAATGTCGTGGCAAAGAGGATATACACAACACTTCATTCCTGTTTCACTCCTTCCTCCACAACGAACACTTAACAAGCATCTGACCGGCTTTCTCACCCTGCTTTTAGTGATTTATAGCTTTGAAATTAACGTGTTGTTACTGTTGTTTTTACAAGCATGGAGTCAAACGGACCAGTCACTGACATCCCGTCTCCAGAATCGACGGTGACCAACCTGCTGTCAAGCTCGGGCTACCTTAGGAGCAGCGTCATTCCTCCTGACCATGACACCACTTTCAGATTCAGAAATAAGGTTTTACTGTTTCCACTTGCAGTTTCTTTTCTTTTTTTCTATAGTGGTGACGGAGCATTGAAGGCAAATAAGTCTTTATGCCCCCTGTTATGCCACAATAACAGAGTCATTCAATCCACTTGACCAAAGAAAGTGTCACACTCTTGTCACATTTGAAATGACAGATTTTCAGGGGAAGGTCTGTACCGGGGATTTGATAAAGAAAATCCACTGTCAAATACCTCAGTTTCTTGATGTTGTATTTCACAACAATCAGTTCAGTGCTGTGAAACATGTTGATGAGGTTACCGAGGTTGATTGGTACAATGTTAAAGTCAGCGGCGAATTTCAAGACAAACTTGTGTTATTGATTTTACTTAAAAAGAGGCTTCCACGCTTTTAATTAGATGATTCATAATCTTAAGGAATATGACTCCGCGTCGGCGGCATTGGATGCCTACATCGCAGACTATGACAGGATGCAGCAGGACAGTGAGCCAATGGCAAGGCAGCTGGTTCTTCCGCAGACTCCATCCCGCATTCCAAGCAGGCCTAAAGGGAGCATACTCAGAAACAAAGATGGTAAGTTACCACACAGGCGCTGTCACTGAAAAGCACTGTCAATCCTCAATGAAACATCTGTGTCTTCAATTTTGATTATGTTTGGGTTTTTTTGTTTTTGTTTCTGTCCATAGTTCTCAGGGAGAATTTGACTGAAGGGGAATTGGATATCCTGAACCTGCCTATCAGTTCCCTCCGTCGCCATGGCAGCCAAGACAGACTTTCCATGACAACAGATGAGCTACTGACTATTCCACATGATGGCTCATTGCCTGTCACCCACTTGTCAGCCCTCATCCAAGGTCTTTTAAATGCATCACCCTAGCCAATATCCATTGTCTTTAAACACATCACTCATTCCTCATCTTCATCTCATGTCTTTAAACACATGGCTTTGGGATGATGGACATTTGTCTTTATTTCAAATGTTCACATGGGTACTGAATCTTGATTGCTTTGATCGAATAAATCAATGATAGATTAATCAACATTGATGGCATTGATTAAATGCAGACTTGGTATCAGTTTGTGTCTCACAGTTCCTCGTCTTGTGTTGCCTGCTGGCCCAGGTCTCCTTTCCCAATCTGGAGCCTCCCAGTCCTGCTCATCACTCAGACGCGGATACAGATCCAGAGACAGACTCAGCAGTCATGCCATCTCCCGACTGAACCACCACCAGCACCACCACCATCCTCCATCCAGGAAATCAGGAGCAGCCGTGCTGAAACCGGATGGCAGCGGCTTTACAGTAATTATCATTCACACTTTGACATTCTGAGATGTTTGGATTGGAGTGTGTTTAGGGCCAAAGCAAAACTTGGCATGTCAGTCTGCACACAGAACAGCAAGGTCAGATTGGGCGGAGATGTCCTCGTCACTCCACCTCCCTCGCTGGTACACTGATAACAAGGAAGAGATGGACTGCTCTGGAATCACCAGCGTGCCGGATCTGAACTACCCAGCCTGGGTCCGCCGCTGTGACCTCAGCGAGCCGCCACCCCCGTCAGAGTTAGACCTATCGGACAGTCTCGGTACAGCCTGCCCTGCAACGCACCAGCCCTGCCATGATTGACAGTTTAGTTCCCTCTATAACAGAGTGCATGTCCGTCCATTTTCGGTGTTCTTAGCAAAAACAGGTGCAATTACTTTCAGAATGAATTGGCAGATGCATGTAGTTGTTCTGCGTTTAGTTAACATTCCCAAAACGCTGATTAGTCCTTGTATTTGTAATACTGGAGGTGGAATACCTGAGCAATTACTTAAGCCAAGCAGGATGGCATGAATTCTTCTCATATTAGGATGAACTAACTCGTGTCTTTTACATGGATCTTCAGTCCATCAGTACACTGACTTTACAGTGTAGTGTAGTGTATGGTAGTCGCACTGTTTTCAGGTGAGATCATGCGTGCAACCATCAAGGACATATTGAAAAACTAGTTAGCTAACTTGCTAAACACCTGATAGTTTCCAGTTTTTGTACCTCAGCAAGTGTAGAAACCTTTGCTATTTTATTGTATCCCAAAGTACAAGTATGAACACACTGTTATGGAAACCATTTCCTCATCAGTCATTAGATTGCTTTTTTGTTTTTTATATTGTGAAGTAAATTGTTGCTCTTCCAGGTGATCCTCCGCCTGTAGCAACCAGAAGTGGCGCTCCGACGTGGCTCGCAGAGCTGGAGGAGGATGAGCCCAGCCAGACACCTTCACTGGTGAGAGGAGCCGGGCAATCTGATCAGATGCTCTTGTTGCTTGAAAATCTCTTCAGATTTAATGGCTGCAGGTGGGAGACGCACAGAAGTAAAATCTCATTGTTCAGCTTTTCCAGAACTTCCTACGGCATGTCATTTAGGTGACATGATGTGGCCTGAGTGTATTGAATGTGGTTTGGTGCTCTTCAAGCCTTGGAAATTTTGTCACATACTCAGTTGCAGAAGTTGAGAATTAACTCCAACACATTATTTTAGAGATTCTCTCTGTATTCTGTGTGAATTTTCAGGCTGACAGTCAGCAGAGTCTCAAAGACCTTAGGCTCCAGTTTGCTGAACATATTTCTCAGCTCGGTGCAGAGAGAAAAAGCTCAGACATCATGGAATCCCTTCACAGAGGTACAAATATTAATTGTTTAGATGTGAAGCTTCAACTGACGCTCTTAGCATTTGTGTGCTGAAGACCCATGTTCATGTTTGTGTGTTTCTCTTCTTGGCAGATACCACGCTTGAGTTTCTGATCCAGAAGGCAGATCAGGTTCTCAACTCTCTGTCTCAGTGTTCTGGGGGAGCAGACGGTCTGGCAGACCCAGGTGAGACCACGGCTGCCTTTCATAATTCTAATTGGTTTTCTCTCCTCCCTCACTTGCATCTCTTCCTTGCGTCTCATTGAACGTGTGTGTGCGCGAGAGAGAGGGAGAAGGACGAATGAGCCTAATTTGCTATATGAGAAATATTGGTTGCCATAATCCCTTATGACTCTGAGGTCACTTCTCGGTGACTGCTTGAATTGAAGAAGGCATAATGACTCGCTTGTCAGCTGCTGTTCAGTCACCAACGTGAAAGAATTTTCACTGCAAACATCAGCCCACCACCGTCGCCGCTGTCCGTCGCCAGCCACCACCGGTCTGCCCGCGCTGTGTATATTTTGCTCTCTGAGTAGTCTGACCTCAGCTCCATGTTGGTAGCAAACCTGCCGCAATCAGACACTTAGCAGTGAGATCTTTGACATCTGTTCTCCACCTGATGCTGCCTTGTTGTAAATAAAGAACTGTTGTTGTCGTCGTCGTCATCAGCGTGCGGTGGCGCGGCCAGTCCGGTGAACTCGGAGGAGATGCAGCTGTGCTTTTCTTCGCACTTTCCCCCCACCATGTAAGACCTCACATGCACTGCATATTCCTTCTTTTGTTAGCTTTGATGTATCCTGACTAAATAACACTGATTGTTTGTTGAACCTGCAGCGACCAAGCAATGCCAGCAGGTGGAGGTATGGAGGCTCTGGTGGACAGAGGAGCTCAGGTGGGTTTCCAGCAGCATTAAAACATCCCATCGTCCTCTGTTTCCTCTCCTCCCTGTTCACCGTCAATGTGGGGCTTGTCCATCTTTGGTTCACCTTTACATTGTCCTAGTAATAACAAGATTATCTGAAATTAAAATGTCGAAATATGAAATGATCCTCTGCCCTCCGGTCTAAATGCTACTGGAGGGAGCAAACCTTGCTCAAGAGGAAAATTTATACTCAGACATTTCTGAGATTTCAGTGTTATACAGCGATGTTGCTGTTTTTTGTTTTTGTTGTTGTGCATAGAAACAAATCTCAGCATCTGAAGTCAACTGTACACGTGATCACAGGAAGCTTTGTCTTTTGTTGACTCTGTATATCCTGCTGGTCATGAAACCATTGTTGATGCTAAACATTGTTTTCACTGAATGCACACCTCAAGAAACGATGAGTGAACTGGATATGTGAAGAGCACATTTGTGAAACACGAGGCGACCGATATTCAGTGTTTATCGGCACCAGTTGTGTAGACCCACAGACCATCATCTCACTTACGTGACCGTGTTGTGTGTTTTTAGAGATTCCTCCTTTTCTTGGCCAGTGAGGCGCTACCAATCACCTCAGGATGTTTTTACCCTCAGGCATCACACCCATTTCCTTTTAACCTTGTCTTGTTACTCCAGAAGAGATCATTCAGTGATCACAGTCGATGATTCGCTGTGATACAGAGCAGCAGTTGTGCTCACAGCAGTTTACATAGGTGGACGGATGTAAAAACAAACTGCTTGTCCATAAATGCCCTCTGCCTGCCGTCCTCTCCAGGCTCAGCCCGGCCTTCTCCCCGGAAATGGCATGTGGCGGCAGCCTGGTCCGTTGGAGGCTCTGAAACAGATGATGTTCAGATTGCAGGCTTTGGAGGCGGAGCTCCAGCGACAGCAGCAGCCATCAGCAGCTCCAGCCGTAACCAACGGACTGCAGCCGGCGGAAAGTCCAGTGAAGCAGGTGTGGGGGGCTTTCAGGCTGCACACGACTGTGTATTCAGGCACACTCTCAACAATCTGCAGCGAGGAGCAAACCAACTGTGCGCTATGACTGATAAATGGTGTTTGTGTTGCAGAGGCCCGACAGCGAGGCAGAGCTGGAGAGCTTCCCCGCTGGACCATCGCTGCAGAGGTAACCGAGAGACTCCCTCGTGTCGAGTGAACTGACTCTTGTGCATACGTGATCAGCGGCTTCGCACGGAGATGTGGTCTCAATGTGTGTTATACCATCCTAGACTTGTCTTCGTCCTGTGTGCGCTGTGCCGGTGTCTTTATCGATGTTTGGTACCAAAGTTCAATATCAAAGGTGCCACGTCAGATACGGAGTTCAGTGATCAGAGTGGCATCGAAGATCAAGAATCTGGAAACACAAAAGTTGATAAGAAACCCTCACGAGCTGTTCCTGTGAGAGGCATGGCAGCTCCGTTGTTGTGATTCTGTTGGATGAATCTATTTGATTTTGACTGTTAATTCGGTGCATGGCCAAATACATTCAGTACTACCTCCATTTACCTGATCTATCCTTTCTATTTTCAAGTGCTACTCAGCCTACATTATGCTAGCACAGTAAACTAAGAAGGTGGCCATGTATTTCTTCTTAAAGGGACAATTGGTCCCAAATCTGAACACGTTAGCTCCTCCATATTGCACGCTCTATTCTGGAGATGATAACTTTCTTAGCATGAGCTGATGGGCAAAGCTCTCAATTTACCACTCACCTCTTCCAACGAGCTCTCACCGAAATGAGTTCCTCCTGCAGGGTGGCCGGATCGTCGCTACCCCAAGCCACACTGACTCATCATCAGCTCTTGAGGAGCAAAATGGTTGAGAATGCCAGCTTTGCTATGTTGGGCACGGTAGCGTGCAGATGTTCGCAGTTAGCTCCAAGCGCTGCTTTGCGTCATGATGTGGAGCGGACCGAGGTTTCAGCTGGACCGGCCCCTGATGCAAATTTGACTTGAAAAGTTCAATAAACCTCACTAGTGCTTGCTTCTGAATCGAAGACGGCAGCTAATGAAAGCTGTGGTAATTGTTTCACTTGTGTCACATTAAATCAGCCCTAACCATTAGTACTCCTATCCATGGGTGTTTTGTTAAATGCCACAAACAAGCGTGCAGCACTTGAATAATCTCCGTTGTAGAGAATTTTGTCTGAAGCAAAAATGTCGGCAATATAGATGCGAGTGAGACTAAAAAGATTCTGAACCCTGTCCTCAGAGCGCTGCATCACCTGAACCGTCTGAAGCTGCTGGTTGAAGAACCACATGGGAAACACATCGAGGACGAGGAGGAGAAGGACCTCGATGAAGGCCGCTACTCCTCTTTATCTGCTGAAGGACTCATCTGTACCCAGCAGACGCCCCGCTGAAGCCGGGAAGCCTGTTCATCAGAGCTCTGTCAGGTTCAGCCTCAGTCCGAGTTCCTTACCTGCTGGTTTCCTGCAGACTTGTGTCAAAAGATGCAGATGCAACCTGCGGCATGTCTGCTCTGGATTCCTCAGACGGAAAAGTGCAATCCGTGGACACACTGAGACCAAACCACACTTGTCAGCGTTGGAAATGTGTGAAATGTGTGAAAGAGCACCAGTTCTGTCCGGTGTTGCCATGAATAACACCGTGAAATGTTCAACACAGTTGAATTCTCTGGTGCTTAAAAACATGGAAGGACAGAAAACCACGTAATGGACACGTGTTGGTGAAACTTCAGTTTCATCTTCCAGTCTGGTATGACTGAGGGACACAGAGAGAATTATGTGAAGGCCACAATGTGGAGAAGGAAGTAGTGCAGCTTCTCGGCAAATGCAGGACGGGAAAGCCGAAAAACATCAGCATTTTCACATTTTTTTTTTCCATCAGGAGTCTGTTCAGCCACGCCGACACCGAACGCGAGCGGAAGATGTGATGCGGAGTTGTGGAAATGTGATTTTTAAGGATCTCAAACGGATGCATTTAGCATTAGCATGCTCTCAAACTGCTAAAACGTGTCATGTTTAAAGTGTGAAATGGTAACACGCTTATTTTCCTGCCACCTTCGGCATCTCACATGCTGACCGTCAGCACCCAGTGTTTTTAACATAGATGTGAAAACGAATGACAGCCATCGTAGAATATTAACATTCTAATGTGCCTCCTGTCCATATTTTACCAAAGGTGACATATGGTGCTTTCTGACTGAGAGGAACACCCTCATGGTTCCAAGAACTGTGGGTGGAACCGTCCCCTTTTTGCGGTGCAGGAACAAGAAACCATTTTAGAGCTGGAGGAACCTTATATAAGTATGTTGAACAGCAACCGCCTTGTTTGACACCATTAAAATACCCACAATAGCCTCTGAAAACGCAATATAGCAGTCTACAATCGCCCATGTCCTTATCGTCTCCCTAACGAAACCCCGAACAAAGTGTGTTCCGTCTGGTTTCATCACATGCAGAAATGTCATCTTTTTTTTTCCCTCAGTACATGATGAGTGAGAGAATCAGCAAAGGTTTCCACCGATTAATTAATTTCAACAAAGATGAGAAGTATTTAAAAAAAAAAAAAAAAAAGCTTGGTTTTCTACATCTGGTGAGGGAAACGCTCCCACCATCCATCCCCCACGACGCAAGTGATGCCTTTGTCCTTCAGACAACCTCGGATGGCAGGTGTTTTCTGTCCTGCCTCATATTAAGAGCCGCGTGTGCCGAGCCAAGCCAGCGCTCTGCTGCGCCAAGAGAGACGCTGCTGCTGCTGCTGCTGCTGCTGCTTATTACGAACGCAGAATTCTAGGCTGCGCACGCACGGAACGGGGGCTGCGCAATAAACGAGGATAATACAGAAATACGGAAGTCCTCATCGTGTCCTTTACACGTCCGTTGCATGTCCAGTTGTTAAATGACGTCTGTGTGCGTGAGTGTAAAGCGTGTTCATCTCTTCTGGGACGAGCTGCTCCCCAACCAGGTTGGCAAAGGCAGTGAAGCAGCTGTCAATCATATGCTGAGCTTTGATTATGACTTTATTATGAGTGCAGGCAGTTACCAGATAAAACTTATTTATTGCCGCAGTGGCGGTCGCGCCCCCGGCTCCGCTACTTCCCTCAGCCTGCGGTGACTCTGGATGAAGGTCGTGCTGGTGGAGCGTGGCTGCACAGCGGAGCAGGGCGCCGCCGCCGCTCCAGAGTCTCACCAGCCTTCATGGAGCTCCTCCGATTTGGCTTTCTATCAATCCTGCGAGCGGTTGTCTCAAGAGTTCTCAGCCTGACCTCCGGCGTTCCTCTTTACGGACATTTCGGAAGCATATTCCACTCTGAGGAGGCTGCAGCCGCTGTCACCTTGGACCAACTCTTTAATTAGAGTCTTACTCAGCTGCTTGGAGGAACCAATGAGTGTTCACGCCGGGAGGATTACTAAAGCTTTCGAAATCTGCATCATGACGGTTTTTGAGCAAGCAGGAATGTTTAGATGTCAAATGTGGTGAATTTGTCATTTTACGTCACACATTGATATGTGCTAAAGAATGTTTGCCCAACGAATGCTTGCCCACATCCCAGAGATTAAATTTACATCTCAGTTTGAACACACTGTGTGAGAAGGCTGAGAGGATTCACGCATAATGTTTCCCAGACCTTTATTTTTTTTGTGAGTTTCCATGTTTCAGAAACCGTGAATCAAAATGTTCAGCTGTCGGACATTTATTCACAAGAATGTGCTTTTCCGAAAAAAGTTTTAAAAAAAACCTTGTGCCATTGAAATGAATGGAAGAAACGTTGTTGCTAGGATCGCTCCATCAACATGGCAACCATAGTTTGATGGACTGTGTGATGCCTGGAACTGTATGAGGTCATGTGACACCCCTGTATTACGTCATCTGCCGCCGCTGTGTTGCATCTTTGCATTTGAGCTCCCGCAAGCATTCACGCTTATTCAAATTCCATTCATACACACATTCTGCTTTTTACGCTTGAGATAAACTCAGCTCTATTAAGCTTAAGAGCCAAGGACAATTATGCTTCATCTGAGCTTTTTTTCCCTCCCTTCTCTGCATTTTATTTATTTCATTCAACCTTTATTCATCCAGGTGAGTCAATTGAGAACCAATTCCGCCACTTGACACTTTAATAACTTTGCCTGGTGTGCGTATTACTATTTTTTAATTGTGGTTTTACCCGTTGTCTTTTATATTTTTCTCATACTGTATTTCTTTATGCTTTATTCTTATTCTTTTTTATAACTGGCTTGCACTTTTTACTATTTGGTGTTGATGGTGTGTGCTGGAAAGCCAATTTCTCTTAGGGAAACCTCCCTAGGGATTAATAAAGTAGAATTGAATTGAATTGAATTCTCATTTTCAATGACCGCCTGGCAAAGAGGCAGCATGGGAGCCAGATAGCAAAAGTGCGTCTTAAAAAAAAAAGGGAACAATTTTACATCGTCATAATAAAGAAAGTAATGCGCACAGTTAAATACAATGAGATATAGCTAAAGTATAGCGGCTGGAAGCAAGTGCAACGATCTCGGACTGTTGTTTGTAAATGAGTTTTTGAAAGTGGCGAGCGGAATGAATGAGCGGCGCTTGAGGTGATTCCAGTCATTTGCGGCGGAGGAGTGAAAAGGGGAGAGCAACCAAAGGAGGTGCTGCCTTTAGGAATCAGGAGATAAATGAGGCTGCTGGAGCGGCGACTGCAGCCAGTGGATATTATTACAGCAGTGACTGTAGATATGCAGGGTACTTTGTAAATGAAGCGTGTCTGTCTGCGAGAGCGGAGCCGGGGGGTGCAGGGCCCCGGTTCACCCGGCAAGACAGGCCGCAATGGCGGCTAGTAAATGGAGCCCAAGTCACCAAGTGGACCTGCGGACACCGGAATCAAAAAAAAAAAAAAATTGGGAGTACTGTCATTTTACCCTAAAGTTCACCCGAGTGTGTTAAGGGGGATTTTATTAACCAATTTGCGATTTGACCTTTGTGAGCGTGGCGCTGATGTGGGTTTCAAACAGAAGTGTGCTGCCGAGCCAGATACTTGGAAAACTTCTAACATGTGACACGATCAATCTCAGACCCGTCCAAGGGGGGGAATTCTTTCTGTTGAAAATCGTGCATTTAGTTTTGTTTGTGTTTGGAACTAAACGCAGACTAGATTGGTGCAGCTTTTACACATTTTCTGCAGGACATGCGATTTTTACTTTTTATTTGTTATGTTATGTAATAATATTTATATAATCACTGTTTATGATTTGAACAATATAGATCCAGCTTGTAAATTAAAGCCTTCAAAACTGATATCCTTCTAACTACTACATTCCTTCTGACTACGACTGAAACGAAACTTTGGGAGTTATATCGCTGTCACCACTAGAACAGGTTCACATGCTAACGTTAGCATTAAGGCAAACACTCCGAGGAGAAAGCACCTTACGAAAAACGAATTATTGGCACAGATTCACCCAGACGCAAAGTAAATCTCACCATGTCTTTTAATCCAAGAGTTTGCACAAACAGCGATGTAGTGAAAAAGAAAAAAAAAAAACAACCTCA
>CAAKHG010030623.1:0-18078 GCA_901007715.1 Dactylopterus volitans | reverse complement strand
CAGAAATACGGAAGTCCTCATCGTGTCCTTTACACGTCCGTTGCATGTCCAGTTGTTAAATGACGTCTGTGTGCGTGAGTGTAAAGCGTGTTCATCTCTTCTGGGACGAGCTGCTCCCCAACCAGGTTGGCAAAGGCAGTGAAGCAGCTGTCAATCATATGCTGAGCTTTGATTATGACTTTATTATGAGTGCAGGCAGTTACCAGATAAAACTTATTTATTGCCGCAGTGGCGGTCGCGCCCCCGGCTCCGCTACTTCCCTCAGCCTGCGGTGACTCTGGATGAAGGTCGTGCTGGTGGAGCGTGGCTGCACAGCGGAGCAGGGCGCCGCCGCCGCTCCAGAGTCTCACCAGCCTTCATGGAGCTCCTCCGATTTGGCTTTCTATCAATCCTGCGAGCGGTTGTCTCAAGAGTTCTCAGCCTGACCTCCGGCGTTCCTCTTTACGGACATTTCGGAAGCATATTCCACTCTGAGGAGGCTGCAGCCGCTGTCACCTTGGACCAACTCTTTAATTAGAGTCTTACTCAGCTGCTTGGAGGAACCAATGAGTGTTCACGCCGGGAGGATTACTAAAGCTTTCGAAATCTGCATCATGACGGTTTTTGAGCAAGCAGGAATGTTTAGATGTCAAATGTGGTGAATTTGTCATTTTACGTCACACATTGATATGTGCTAAAGAATGTTTGCCCAACGAATGCTTGCCCACATCCCAGAGATTAAATTTACATCTCAGTTTGAACACACTGTGTGAGAAGGCTGAGAGGATTCACGCATAATGTTTCCCAGACCTTTATTTTTTTTGTGAGTTTCCATGTTTCAGAAACCGTGAATCAAAATGTTCAGCTGTCGGACATTTATTCACAAGAATGTGCTTTTCCGAAAAAAGTTTTAAAAAAAACCTTGTGCCATTGAAATGAATGGAAGAAACGTTGTTGCTAGGATCGCTCCATCAACATGGCAACCATAGTTTGATGGACTGTGTGATGCCTGGAACTGTATGAGGTCATGTGACACCCCTGTATTACGTCATCTGCCGCCGCTGTGTTGCATCTTTGCATTTGAGCTCCCGCAAGCATTCACGCTTATTCAAATTCCATTCATACACACATTCTGCTTTTTACGCTTGAGATAAACTCAGCTCTATTAAGCTTAAGAGCCAAGGACAATTATGCTTCATCTGAGCTTTTTTTCCCTCCCTTCTCTGCATTTTATTTATTTCATTCAACCTTTATTCATCCAGGTGAGTCAATTGAGAACCAATTCCGCCACTTGACACTTTAATAACTTTGCCTGGTGTGCGTATTACTATTTTTTAATTGTGGTTTTACCCGTTGTCTTTTATATTTTTCTCATACTGTATTTCTTTATGCTTTATTCTTATTCTTTTTTATAACTGGCTTGCACTTTTTACTATTTGGTGTTGATGGTGTGTGCTGGAAAGCCAATTTCTCTTAGGGAAACCTCCCTAGGGATTAATAAAGTAGAATTGAATTGAATTGAATTCTCATTTTCAATGACCGCCTGGCAAAGAGGCAGCATGGGAGCCAGATAGCAAAAGTGCGTCTTAAAAAAAAAAGGGAACAATTTTACATCGTCATAATAAAGAAAGTAATGCGCACAGTTAAATACAATGAGATATAGCTAAAGTATAGCGGCTGGAAGCAAGTGCAACGATCTCGGACTGTTGTTTGTAAATGAGTTTTTGAAAGTGGCGAGCGGAATGAATGAGCGGCGCTTGAGGTGATTCCAGTCATTTGCGGCGGAGGAGTGAAAAGGGGAGAGCAACCAAAGGAGGTGCTGCCTTTAGGAATCAGGAGATAAATGAGGCTGCTGGAGCGGCGACTGCAGCCAGTGGATATTATTACAGCAGTGACTGTAGATATGCAGGGTACTTTGTAAATGAAGCGTGTCTGTCTGCGAGAGCGGAGCCGGGGGGTGCAGGGCCCCGGTTCACCCGGCAAGACAGGCCGCAATGGCGGCTAGTAAATGGAGCCCAAGTCACCAAGTGGACCTGCGGACACCGGAATCAAAAAAAAAAAAAAATTGGGAGTACTGTCATTTTACCCTAAAGTTCACCCGAGTGTGTTAAGGGGGATTTTATTAACCAATTTGCGATTTGACCTTTGTGAGCGTGGCGCTGATGTGGGTTTCAAACAGAAGTGTGCTGCCGAGCCAGATACTTGGAAAACTTCTAACATGTGACACGATCGATCTCAGACCCGTCCAAGGGGGGGAATTCTTTCTGTTGAAAATCGTGCATTTAGTTTTGTTTGTGTTTGGAACTAAACGCAGACTAGATTGGTGCAGCTTTTACACATTTTCTGCAGGACATGCCATTTTTACTTTTTATTTGTTATGTTATGTAATAATATTTATATAATCACTGTTTATGATTTGAACAATATAGATCCAGCTTGTAAATTAAAGCCTTCAAAACTGATATCCTTCTAACTACTACATTCCTTCTGACTACGACTGAAACGAAACTTTGGGAGTTATATCGCTGTCACCACTAGAACAGGTTCACATGCTAACGTTAGCATTAAGGCAAACACTCCGAGGAGAAAGCACCTTACGAAAAACGAATTATTGGCACAGATTCACCCAGACGCAAAGTAAATCTCACCATGTCTTTTAATCCAAGAGTTTGCACAAACAGCGATGTAGTGGAAAAAAAAAACAACCTCACAAAGAGTGATATAGTAATGGTGTTGAAATTATCGTGACCTTATGGGAGGAGCAGGTGCGACGAGGCCTCTAACTTGAGAAATAAAGAACCAGTTGGAAACAGATGATTTCGATGCATCTGCTTCTTTTAGGGAAAATCTGTCCGAGCATCTCCGGTGGTCATAAATACGAAGTCGACATGATAGAAAACAAAAAAAAAAGAAAAAAGAAAGCTGCAAAATAAGACACTGAGTGATGTTAACATTTTTTTTTTTACATCGTAACAGAGCAAACTATATACATTATCTTACAACGCTTCAAATAGGCTCAGCACAGCTTAAGACTGTTTGCTGTTCAGGACAAATCAAGACAGAAACAAAACACGCAACCATTCTACAGGAACAAGTTGTGTGCGTGCGTATGTGTGTGTGTGTGTGTGTGTGTCTGTGTGTGTGACAATGCTGACTACAGACTAATAAAATCAGACGTTTCAATGAAGCCAAAGTCCAGCTTAAGCTTGTCTTTCGTCAGACCTGCCGAGCACCTTTAAGGGCGCCCGGCAGCGACTGTGTGGTGGAGTGATGGGAGGATGTTTGCCGCCGGTGAAGACGCTACGACAGGCGGCCGACCGACATGCCGTTTGCTCTAAATGTGGCAACTGTGGCAAACTTTTAACAATGCTTGTGACGCCTGCTGCACAGCCGTTTACTTCCAGACATCTGAAAAAAAAAACTTCTGTTGGTTTAGCATGACCTGCATGTGAAGCTCAGCTTAACATGCTGACATTCTTTCGGTGAGGACGACAGATTGTGGCCGCTCCTGTTTCTGCGGCGAGATGTGGAATGTCACCGTTTCTACGGTGAATGGGGAAACTAAAGGAAGAACGTCTCACCAAACCCTCAGGCTCTGTATCCCCACGGGTTCCTGCAGTGGTAAAGGGCCTCGAGAACCTCCTAAATGTCAATTCCATACATGTGCTGCCACCTGGTGAAAGAACCTTTTCCTTCATGCTCCATCTCCCTTCACCATAAACGTTACATCACGTCTTTAATAACACTTCCCCCATTTCTCAGCACATCAAGGCAATGAGAAAACAGAGAAAAAGAAAGAAAAGAATGCATTTAGCTTATTTTCACGATGATCTCGTTAGAAGAACATCAGATTGTAGATATTGCATGCAATCGTGTTTGGGAAATAATCAGAGCTTTTTTTTTTCTGACATTTTACAGATGAAACGATTCGCCAAATAGATTCTTTTCGGCTCATCGGATGTTAACGTAAATGCGGTTCACCGCGTCCTGGAACATGGAACTGCAGCCTGAATTCCAGCATTGTGACACATTTCATAGAACTATTTCCAGAAATCGAAAGTACCCTCCCTGTAATTGAAAAAAAAGCGGCAAGTGCTTGAAAGTTGGGACTCCTGACTTGGTTGCTTGTCGTCCCAAATCTGTTGAAACGTGATCGTCTCTGCTCATAAATGAGGGGGTCCCAGGGCCGCCCCTCCAGACTGCTCCCGGGTCCGCCGGGCTTTCGCAGCAATGCTTTTGTGTGGGTTGGGTGTCCACAGACGTCACCGAGGGTGCCCCCCAGAGGGGGTTGGGGGGGGGGGCGTGGGACAAGCGCACAAGGGTGGACACATGGGAGACGAAAAGCGACGTTTCACACCCCCATTCACGTCCACGGGCGATTTCAAAGTCATCAAGTTAAACCTCATCACCCCGCGTTGTCTGCGAACCCACGCGGACACGGCGAGAACACGCAGGAAGAACCGCCCCAGCCACAAGCTCCCCGCCCCCCCAGCCAGCTGGGGCGTTCGAACCAAAGACTCCCTCGCTGTGTCAACAGTGCTAACCACCAACCGTGCCGCCCTCCCAGCTGACATCTGCTCGCAGCATGACTGAGATCACCTCCAGATGCGGTTGGAGCAGAAAAAAAAAAAGACTACAATGGTGCCATTGACTTTATCTGGATGGACGTGTGCTTTTTTTTTTTTTTTTTTTTTTTGCGAGGGCAGGTTAATAGAGACGAATGAGGTTGGAGTGAAGCTGGGCTTGGCAAGATATTACTCATGAAGACAAATTAAAAAAAAAAAAACAACAACTATGAGGAGTAACACTGAGAACAAAGTACTATTGTGTGGAAGACCATCCAGCTCAGAGGAGCCACTCCACACCAGTCATGTGCTTGTGTGATCATTCGGCAGACACCAGTTAGTATGACTGATACGATAAACTTGTGTACATCGTGATGATTAACTGAGAAGGAAAGACAGGGATATTGCTGTACGGAGCGGCTCTCCTGGAACTCCATGCACTCAAAGATCTGCAGGACCTTGACCTACACTGATCAAAACAAACAAACAAACAACAACAACAAAAAAAAGCAGTCTCCAACAAATGGCACTCATTCCTTTGGTTAATCCAACACTGTCTGATCTGATGCCATCGCGGCGCGTGACACGCATGCAGGCGCGCGCTCGGCAGCCGGGCATCTGCGCTTCCATCTCGCCTTTGTGACACGTTTCCTAACATCCAGTCCGATAAGCCAGTTGCTCACGCTGTCGTTACAAAAATAGAGATCTGATGACTTTTTGAGTGCCTGCACGCCTCAGTGTGCTTCGAACAGATGGAAAAAAAAAAAAAAAAAAAAAAAAAAAAACACCTTTTCCATCGTTTCGCCTGACAATTTTCGTCCTCCAGCCTCCAAAAGGCACACAAACTGGGCATGCACGCCCACTTCATGCAGCGGTCGGTCAGATGTGTGCGGATGGCTCCGCAGCGTCGGCGCGGTCCCAGGGCAGATGCGGTTCTCGCCGTTTTACTGACACAGAGAGAACCGCGGTCGAGAGCAGGGAAGCAGCAAGCCTTTCACGCGCAGCCACTCGGAACAGGTAGAAAACACTTTCTTTTTTTTTCCCTTTGTCTGTGGCTGTGAACGTGCAAACCGCTTCTTTCAAAAAGCACTTCTGGAGGTGACACCCACCAGATGTGCGCGGCCGTCCTGAGACCCGCCGGAGGAAAACCCTCCAAGAGCTTGTTTTGTCGTGAAAGAAGTCATGTTACAATGACGCGATAAAGTTAAGTGTAAGGTGGGATAAAGTGGGCCTGTTCGTGGAGCATCCGGCGCTGCAGATGCGGGTGGGCGTCGGCCTCTGGGTCCGTGCGCGGTCATTCGTCGGCGAGCTCCGTGTGCTCCGGGGTCGGACTCTCCCGGGTCGGCAGCAGGTCGTAGTGACATGGGATGTGGCTGTTTTTTGGCAAGTCATACGGGTCTTGGCCAAACGGCGCGTGGCCGTCGCCGCCTCCCGAGGAGTGGACGGTGCTCACGGTCGGCTCTGAGTCAAAGACAAACAGGTGGACAAAAATTGATTGGAATAATTTTGATTACATCACCTGTTTGGGTTAAAAAAAAAAAAAAAAAGTCCATCTTTGTGTCTTTCCAAGCAGGCTATGGTGTATAAACTTCTAAATTAAAGAAACACTGGTCCCAAGTCTGGTCCAAACTTGATATCCAAATTTGAGGGATTAAAGACAGAGAGGACAGGGTGCAGAACGGAAAACCCAGTGATGGGATCTGTGAATCTGGGCGACGTTTAGGGGCTCATCCCTACTCAGCTCTTGTTTACACCTTCTTTTTTTCTCCCTTTATTTAATTTTGGCCTTTTGGCCATCAAAGCAAGCTGATGAGAGTTGGGTTTCTGTTGCTCAGCAATATCTGATTGGGTAGAAGCAGGGAATGCAGGACCAGTTAAGCATCGCGCTCCTGCGTTGTTCTCATGGTGGGGCTGCCGGGGGTTGACGCTGGAAACGTACTTGAGACAAGATTTCAAGCCAAAAAGATGAACGTGCACCTAGAATGACCTCCCCGCAGGTGTATTCCTCTGCCAACCTGGTAAGTTGCAGTTAAAATTAATTTCTATTCACAGCATATTTAGTGAAGGACTTGCAATGAATTACACTGGAGTCTCATCACGCCATCATTTAATCCAATTAGTCGTTTGTCTGAAACTTTTGATACTGAGAGTTACTGAAAAGGAGGTGTTTTGTGAGGTCACAGTGACTTTTCGAATCAGTCAGAAGCTAATCGGTGTGTCCATAAGATCAAAATCTGAAGAAACTGCACCTTGATGTTCAAAAAAAAATATGTGGTTCAAGAGAACGGGACGAGTCACAGTTGATACGATATTTAAGAGAAAACGATTTTTCATTTTCTCTCCCGGCACAATGTTTTCTCCTAGCTGCTCAACTAGTTTGAGCTACCACTAGCCTGTTGTAACTATGGGTGTTTCTACAACGACAACTAAGCTCAGAAGCAAGTGGGTGAAAGTGAAACATGCCACCCAGCTCTTCATTTTTAGATATATAGAATGATGTGACTATGCTGACATGAACCTTTATAATGCAGTTGCGATATCTGGCATGACCTCTAATTTCTATAATTTCAAAAGGTCAGGTTGAATTGTGGGAATCAGGGTGTATTGGATGTATGTGATTCCTCACAGCCATGTCAAAACCGCGCTCCTCACCAACTTCATAGACATTCCTGTGGATCGGGCTGCCGTTGCTGATCTCCGCGTACGGCGAATCCCGCCTGGCAGGCGACTTCATCTCCACGTAGCCACACTCGGTGTTTTTGGCCACCAGGAGAGGAGGGTCCTTTATCGTGGCGTACGGGTTTTCGGAGCTGTTGAGGGAACAGGAGCTGGCGCGATAGGACGTGTCTATCTCCAGTTCTGAAAGACACCGTCAGAGGAGCCCGTGAGATTAGGAATACCGTTCAGCCGAGCGGTATTTTTGCGCGTTTCTGCAGCATACCTCGTAAAGATTTCCTCATGCATCGCCTGTCAACTCCATAGGCTCCTGGATGGGGATTGGCGGAAGTGAAATGATGAGTAGGGGGTATGGTTAGCTTTTCAAAAATAAATAAATAAACAAACATATAGTTCCCAAATAATTAAGATAAAAATTCAGCCTATTTGATTGTTTTCAAATGACAAAACTTCCTTCCAGCTGTGCAATTGGGGAGTGGAAATGACCTGTTTTCCCTTTTCTATACAGCTTTCCTGCAGTTATTAATATTGTGTTGCGGTCTTGCGCGAACTGTCGAGTTTTAGTTTGGAATTTTGTCTGTTTTAATATGGTTTAATTACTCCCCGCTTTTTTTTTTTTTTATTTTTCCCTCCGTGTCTCCTATTTATTGTTTCCACATGTGTCTCACTGGCTAATCTGCATCTGCCTGTTCTGTTCCTGCTGTCCCCTGAGCTCAGCGGCTCCCCGCTTGTCCTTACATCTGCCCACCTGTCGTGTGATGAGTTCAGTTTGTATTTTAAAATACAAATATGTTTTGAATTCAACTCCCTCAGTGACTGTTAATCAAACACTGACATCAACACACACCTTTAATTACTGTCAATCAAACACTGACACCGACACACCCCTCTGAAATGCCCTCCTCTCTTACTGCAGCTCACTCGGCCACAAGCGTAAACCCGAAAGATCTTTTTTTTTTTTTTTTTTTTTGCGTCATTCTGTATCATGTGGAACATTTTAGTTTATTCATCCGAGATGGGATTTGCGGGACAAAACTTTTGGTGTCCCCAAAACTTTAGAAAATGATGATCTGTCTGACTGTCAATGGGAGTCCAGAATGTAAAGGAACTTCATATCTCACCCAGCTCATTGAAGCAGTCGCCATGTTTCCAGTCTGCAGGCAGGGTGCCGGTGTGATCAGTGAGGGGATATCTCTTCCTCTGGTCCACATTGTTCAAGTTCACAAACATTTGGTTGGTCTTGTCCTGCAAATAACAATTACAGCGACATACATCAGTTATCAAAATAGTCATGAATGGGACCAAGGACCCCTCTAAACGGTCTCACACCCCCCAGTTAGACCTGCTGTGAAAATGGTGCATGCATCACTTCCGCTGGGTTAAACCAACTTTGGCAGTGAGAATTTGATGCTTCACGTCGCCCTCCACATTCAAAGACCTCACTGTTGTACAATCATGCGCTGCACTCGTGCGAGCTACACGCATTTCTTAACGGGCAGGTGGAACTTGCACTGGTCTGCGGTTGAGCGAACATATTGACGGGTGGCGGCATCGTGCATGCTGTGGGACCTTTTGAAGGGAGCGAGGGGGAAATGCTGATGTTGCTTAAGTATGCCAGGATGTTGTTCTGATCTACAGACTCGCTGATCTTGGCTCGCGCTCACGAGGCAAGAGCTTGTGAGGTTTGTGTGCGCCTAAAATCAAATGGTCTTATCAGCATATCGTTTGTTTGATTGACAGAGTGAGTTTGATAGCCCACAGTCAACATGATAAACTGAGCATCATTTCCCCTCTGGACTGGTGGGTTGACTGCATCGATTAGGCGGAAAAAAAATAGTGTAAATGATGCCATTTCAAGTCAAATTTGAATGTTGGGCCTTTCTTGGATGACACCACAGGAGCAGTATGGAGGCAATTTTTTTTTTCCTTTGGTTTTTTTAGGTTTGAAGAAGTGGTCGCCATCACTCGAACTCCAAAAGTGTTTTGTGGACTCAAACGCAACCCACCGCTCCATCAGCATAGTGGTAGAGTAGATATTGAGTGAATTTTGATTTTTGGGTAAACTGCCCCTTTAACATGTGTCGTTCTCTGATCACGTTTTAATGTCCACGGTCTTACCTTTCCGTATGGAGAGTTGTTAACATGGTGCGGGCTGATGCACTGGGTGAGAGTGTGGTAACTGGGGTTGGAGAAGTAGCTGCTGGGGTGAGCCTCGCGCGACGGCGGGTGGGCGTCTGCGGATGGACAAGAATTATTCCCAGGATGCACCGAGAGAGACAGATCGCCAGAGCTTCCAGGACATTGTACAGTTTGTACAGACCAAGATTGAAGCGTCAGTGGTAAAAAATGAAATGCTCATTCTCTTTCTGTATCTTGACTCCATCTTTAGCCTAAAAGTGGTTACTGCAGAACAAAGGTGTTTGTGATGGTGTTGGTTCTAGCTGCCCTGATTAACAGAATTACGAACATGCAGGAAAACACTGATCCCTGCCAAGAGCTACAGGCCCTACCTGCTTTTATACACCCTGGTATATAACACTATCTAGTCAAATCAACCGAAACATGACAAGGTCTGCTGAAATCCACTCAATGTGTTTTTTTCACATAATATGCTTTTATCCTCTCCAGTCAGCCTGGATTATATGCACATTACAACTGCTGACCTCCCTAACTGCCAGAGGAGGTAACTGTTACTGAGCCAGTGGCAGCCTCATGGCCGATAAAGCTTCCATACCTGCGATGGTGTAGTCCGCCGTTACCCTCAGAGCAGGCGTGTAGGTCACAGCCGGCATGGCGGGCTCTTTACCCTTCTGCTTCTTCCTGTAGATGATGAAGAGGAGGAGGAAGAAGAGCACCAGCAGCACCAGCACGATGATTCCGGCGATGGCTCCAATTTGGTAGGTGTCCACCTGCATGGCTGCGCTGGTCAAACTGTTGAGGCTGCCCAGCACCACACCAGCTGCAGACAGGAGGAGGCGCCTTTAAACCTTATGATCTTCAAATCCTCAAAAACGTCGAGACCAAAGACATGACGCGGTTGGCTTTCATAGGAAACAATTTCGGAGATGTGAGCCCGGGGATTTGAGATCTTACAGAATCTCACGTGATCAAGTGTGACCTCAAGAATCAAAAAAAATAAATGCAAACATGGAGTGGACTATCTGTAGGCTCTAATTTTGGTTCCTGTACATGCAACATCTACTGCATGTTTGTCCATTCTGAAAGAGGGATCCTTCCTGAGGTTTCTCCTCTGTTAAATAGGTATTTAATGGAGTTTTTCTTCATTCAAATCGAGGGTCTCAGGACAGAAGGTGTTGCTCTATGTGCAGATTGTAAAGCCCACCGTGGCAATGTGATTTGTGATTCTGGGTTATATAACTTGATTGTCGGGTAGCACCATGTCGAGCTTGTGTGCCGCATTTGACCAAACAATAAGAAAGAAGAAAAACCAAAAGACAAAACCGATTTGGTTCCGACCCACCGAGTGGTGGTAAAATCATCTTTGTCCCCCACATGACTGGATCATTTGGACAGATAATCCTCTTATATGCACCAGGCTGTGGGAGTGTGATAGGAAAACACTCCAGTGACTAATGTTTTTAGCTGTAAGTGTTACTATAAACAGCCCATCTGCTCTGCCTTATGTGCTTATGTGTTTGTGCGTGTGTGCGTGTGCGTGTGCGTGTGTGCGTGCGTGCGTGCGTGCGTGCGTGCGTGCGTGTGTGTGTGTGTGTGTGGGCGGGTGATGCATGTCCTCACCTTGGTCACAGCGGGCTCCCTTCCAGCCTGGGCTGCAGTAACACGTACCGGTCATGTGATCACAGGTGGAGTTGTTCAGACAGTCACACACCTGACGGCAGCCGTAGCCATAGGAACCCGCAGGACACTCTGCAAGAAGAACAACACGTCACACTCGGAGAGATTTAGGGACGCCCAAAGCCTTTACTCGGCAAACAAAAATGTGTCATAAATCTGCTTCCTCAGTTCAAGAAAAAAAAAAAACTATGAATAAATGCTTGATGAATATGTTTTTTTCTGTCCTATCCATGAGGCTGTATTTAAGATTTTTTTAAATTTAGAAAATAAAAAAAAAGGAGAGCTCGGACCTTTCACTGTGTAGAAGGAAACAGGAGCTGGGGAAGGACAAAAAATTGTCACCTCGACAATCACTGAGATAATTCTGGACGTACTTTGTTCACAGTGCTGCCCCATGAAGCCAGTGCGACAGGTGCACTGTCCAGAGATGTGGTCGCAGTCAGCTCCATTCCTGCACTGGCAGATCTGAGAACAGTCCTTCCCATAGAACCCTAATGGACAGCCTGTGGGAGAGAGTCACCCCGGGGACACACACTTTCAGCCCGCTGCATGTGTGAATCAGCGACGGCCGCGCAACACTATCGCAATGTCATCACGCGGAGCTGCGTCATCAGCCCACTGTAATAAACTGCTGGTGCGCGTGTGTGTGTGTGTTGCGTGACTGACGTTGTGTGCAGTAGAGGCCAGTCCATCCCGGCGTGCACTTGCATTCTCCGTCATAGGCGCTGCAGTAGGCTCCATTGTGGCAGTTGCATGTGTGGATGCAGTTGGGTCCCCACTGACTGGGCGGGCACGCTGCAGCGCGGGGACAAACACACACCCGTCCTCAGTGAGGCAACTTTACTCAGGGACGTTCCTTTTTTTTTTTTTTTTTTTTTTCCCCGCGGTCAAAGCGCGCGTCTTGAACTCACGCTGCGAGCAGTCGCTGCCGATCCAGCCCGGGTAGCACTGACAGGAGCCGTCGATGGGGTTACACGTGCCGTTGTTGGTGCAGCTGCAGCTCCAGGCACAGTTCTTCCCGTAATAACCACTGGGACACACTGCACACAAGTCACATTATGTGTTCATCAGCGAGCCTGCAGAACCCTATTTTGGCCGGGGGGCATTCCTACATTTTTTTTTGGCTCACATGGCCTCCTGCTAACATCAGAGCTAAGCAAAAGCCAGATCAAAAGTTGCCAAACAGCCAATTCTCTTTTAATTAGTCAAGCTGTTAAACTTAATAGAGAAGCGTGTCACATCATATGATCCAATGTTTTGACTGGGCTGGAGAATGATGCCCTGTCAGAGAGCATATCCACGGTAGCGGCTGGTTTGCCCGCTACAATGTTTTCATAACAGCGCTTATCTTGCTAAAGAGAGATACTCAGCGTGTCAGGCCTTTTCTTGGAAGAATCAGTCTATAAAATCCGACGTCCGAGCCGTCAGTACTTGGTGGAAACGCCTGCGGCAGGGTGAAGGCCAACTCATACTCGGCGTGTCCATGTGTCTGTGAGAGTCGCCGTCTGCTCATGTCCGCGAGGTTATTGACTCCTTTCCAATACTGTTGTTTGGTGTCTATTTTTTTCCCCCCAAACCATATTATCATTATTTCATTTACTTATAAAATATGATCATGATTTCTAGTAGCGTTTAGTGAATCGGGTCTGCATTACTGCAACCAAGCATGCTTGGTGTACATATGTCAATGTTTGCAGATGAGCGTGGACCCAAGAGGCATGCATGGAGTGTGAATGAAGCCGCATGCCTTTCTGCAGACCCTGCAGCTGCTTACGGGCTTGGAAAGCATGGAAGGACCTTAAGAAGACCATCATATGCTATGGCTTGACACTCACCCTCATTGCACAGCGCCCCCTTGAAGCCCGGCAGACAGTCGCACTGTCCGGTCACGTGGTGACACGGCCCGTTGCTGTGGACGCACTGAGGACAAGTCTGACTGCAGCGGTGACCAAAGTAACCCGGAGAGCAGACTGCAGGGAGACAGGAAACGCAAGGCGGAGTTGAGCTGATGAAGCACAGGATGAAGCATACGTGAGGCATAAAAAAAAGATTAGAAAACAACATAAAAAAAAAAACCAACATAAAAACGAGAGGAGGCATATTCAAACGATGACATACGGCCACATTCAAGCACGTGGTCGTGCTCCAAACCCATCACACGGCAGTTCACCTCAGCTTAACAAACACTCACTTGCTAATTTATTAGGTACACCAAAATGAACTGATGCAGCACAATGCAACAGTTCTGCAAAAAAAAAAAAAAAAAATCCTCGCTCCATCAGAATTAGCACATTGAGTTTTTATTGAATCTGTTTGAGAGAGATTACGTTAATGGTCATTTTAGTATAGAACAGGGTTAAACTGAGAGGGGCTCTCAACATGTTTTAGCAGCACTGCAGTGCTTCAAATCTGGGGATAAAAAGATCACCTGACCATCAACAGTTTACACCCATTGTCACCCTCATGCATATTAGTGGCATGACCACAATACTGGGGACATGCGTCAGGACAACAGCATCGCAAATTACAGTCTCGATAACAATCATTAAAATATGTCAACATCTCTCTCAAACAGATTCAACAAAAAAAAAACATTCAACTCCTCCTGAAGGGAGAATTTATTGCAGGGCTGTTGTATTATATTCTATGGTAAACATGCAGTGGTTTTAATGCTATGGCAGCTCATGCTTCACGTGTCATTTTAGGTTTGGCCAGTGGAGGTCAGTGTTGAGTGGCAGTAACGCAGGCAGGGGATCGGTCCAGATTTCACGCAGCGTGATTCTAGTTGTGTGCCAGTTGCATCTCTTCTATGAATTTATATTCAGTACTTCTTCATCTAAATAAATGAACAGCTCATCGAGCAATTAGCAGCGGAGGTCGCCTTAACAGCATACTGTCAGTCAAAGTCAGTTTACAAGGACAGTAAACGTACAAAACGACTCTGCATGCACCAGAAATGTTAAGAGAGACAATTAATCTAGTTCATTATGCTGTCATTCTCTCAACTAATCTGTTACATATGTTTCACTTTTTTAATTTGTGTGTGTGTGCGCGTGTGCGTGTGTGTGTGTCTACGTGTCTACAACTGCATCGACTGCTTGACCAATGAGCAAACTTTATACTTTATCCGCTGATGAAAACCACGTGATACTGGAATCTCCAAGTCAACATTTGCGGGGTGACCTTGTTTCTGGACTGATTCGCCTGCAGTTTTTAAAAAAACACATGTGAGTATTTCGTCTATTAGGTCGACTGGCCTGAAGTTTAACAGTGTAATTGCGTGTTTATTGCCTTGTCCCTGTCCCTGTTCCCTGTGAGTAGGTTATTATTGCTACTAATAATGAACTAACTTGTGTGGGCGGGGAGAGAAAACCCAGGTGGCGCAAACAGGGAATTAGCATTGTGTGTGACGACGTGGCGACGTGGGTCTTACTCCTCTGGCAGGTGGTGCCTCGGTATCCTGGAGCACACTCACAGGTTCCTTCATCCGGAGAGCAGGAAGCACCATTCTTACAGTTGCAAGGGAGGGAGCAGTTTGGGCCCCAGCGGCCCTCCGCGCACACGCTGTCACAGTGAATACCTGCAAACGCACATTTCGCGGTGCAATTTGAAAGTGAATGCATGCCAAAGCATATTTCTTATTCATGCAGGGAAGATTCTGATTCTACTGCCTATAATAATAACAACGAGAGCAATAATAATGATGCAAATAAAAAAAAAAAAATGCTTGGAATTTCAGCAGCATGTTAACTGCACCTGTCAGGTAGCGGTTAACATCCATGTCTGTCCATAATAGGAGGACTTCGAATGAATTGTTTTAAATGTATAAAGAACAGAACAATGTGATCAGGTCATCATTTCATCCTGTGAGACATGTTATCATATTCAGTGCAGGAGTTAGGCCAAAAAAAAAAAAAGAAAGCGTTTTGAGAGGTCACAGAGACTTTGACCTTCGACCATCTATTGAGTTTGGTTGTTTAACCCCTACGTGCTCCTGTTGGCCTTACCGGTCCATCCTGCCAGGCAGCGGCATTGTCCGGACGAGTGGTGACATCCGTCAGCATGACTGCAGTCACAGCGCTCCCTGCAGTCCAGACCGTAGGCGCCGTCCTGCGAGGACATGCACCGCCCATCAGTGTGCGGGTCTAAAAGTGCTGCGGCAGACAGCGACCCAAACCTCAGATGCCCATTTAAATGTCACTTCCAGAACCTCTAAAGGGACGGTTCATTATTCAGAGTTACGGGAATTCTCATGATATACGCAAACTGTGAGGTGAATTTTCATTTGGAGCATTTCATTTGGTTGGCTAGTTTAGTTTAGCTTTTGTTAGTTTAGAATCCTTCGTCTTAATTTTCATGATTTTTTTTTTTTTCATTTTTAGGATATCTGCCTTCAATTATAAGGCATTTGTCAGAGGCTGGATTCAAAAATGTTTGAATCGTTTGACTAAGCAGATGTGAGAGATGTTTCTGTGAAAAAATATTAAACATCTGCTGGAGTGAAACTGGCACAGCCAAAACATTAGAAGATAGATCTTATGTCCACCAAACATAAAAGGCTGACAAAGATGAGAATTTATACATATTACATATCATATATGTTATATTTTGTTAACAAAAATGTTTCATGTTAACCTTACATATTTCATATTTACCTTACACTTATTCAAAAAGTGCCTTTCATGGTAGTCAAAGACACTTTACAGAGTAAAATTCACATATTTCCACTTTTAATAGTTCTAATTGTAACAAATCTTCTCACAACTAGTATAAACATGCTCTCTGAATAGACTTTAATAGAATAGCCTTTATTGTCATTGTACTCTGTACAAGGACGTTGTATTATCTTATTATCATTTTCATAACAGCTCAAGTCAGGTCACTGGTTTTAATTCAGAAAACAGGCTGTCACTGGATGCTGTTTTCTTCACTGCATGTGGAGCCCTCACCTGACAGTGGACCTCACACCTCTCCCCCTTCCAGCCCGGCGCACACGTGCAGCGTCCATCCAGAGCATTGCACGCCCCTCCGTTCCCACACAGGCAGGTCAGGTTACAGCCCAGACCCCAGGTGCCACTGGGACAGTTGATGGAGCAGTCCACTCCATGCCACCCTGGCGAAACAATGATGAGTTCCAGCAGCCAAACAAAAAAAACAAAACCCAACTCTATCTTCATCTCTGTCAGACCATTCAGAAGGGTGGCACTGCTGCTGCTGTTATCTCCTTGAATGTGTGTTCATCCACTGAAATACAGCATGTCTCCGAAAAGTAAATTACAGCCCACGCTGTGTCAGCCTCGCCAGCTCACCTGGTCTACAGAAGCAGGAGCCGTCCACAGGTGAGCAATCAGCTCCATTCTTGCAGTTACAGCTGGAGGAGCAGTTGACACCATGAAATCCTGCTGGGCAGGCAACCGAACAGTTGGGACCCTGAGGAGATCACAAAGGATTCATGTGACGCACTCTGTCTCTTACTCCTGTGAGGGTTAAAACGGCAGAAATGTCAAATTCAACCCGCTGTTAAACCCAATTCTTGTCCAGTCAGAGTAAAAATCGATTCCTTCGCCCCTGTGAATTCTCGAGCGTGTTATGCTGGTTGTGTGTCATGTCTCCATGACGAATACAACCACACTGATGTGAGTCGAAGAGCCAGGGCAAGCGTATGAAACAAGACCAAATGAGGATTTGTCATCTAGTTTGCTCGTTCAAACGTCACTAAATGTGCACGATTGATTATCCTGCCTGCCTGTGCTGGTCTTAAACTTGAGTGTGTTCCGCTAAATATGGGTGCAACTAATATTAGATATACTTTAGAAACATTGCACATAAGCATGGCAAAATGTAACTGCCCAGGAGGTGAAATACAGAGGGCCAAGCAAAACACCCTGAGGAACTCCTTGTTCTACGGCAAAAAACGTGATGCAGATGTGGCACGACCATAGGACACAACGGAACGGAAACTCTAGCAGCTTTTCCTTGTCTTTGATTGGCTCAGTTTTAGACCCAGAGTAACTTTTAATATCTGATGATGAACTGAAAGCAACAGGTTGATGGATGGTTAGGACGAGTGGTCAAATGAGCCGCTCATTTAATTTACAGCTGCCTCGCAGTAGTAGTTGCATGCATGTTGCTATTTAAATGCCCTCACTACAACGCATCGAGATAAGAAAATGTCGGGTTTGCGTCAGCATTAACTTAAAATGACTCCTGTATACTGTATGATAAAGCAGACAGAGAGAAACTGAACTAAACTAAACCACCAAGGTTCAGTTTGGACGTGGTTGGTGAGACGACGCCGGGAGTCGCGACTCGGCAGAGCTCCGCATGACTGAACCAGTAATGGAGGCTCTCTGCACAGCACTAAAGTGTTGTTGGAAACGCTCTAACCTTTCAGACACAAACGCTGACTGTTTGATCTCTTCACATGTTCGGAGCTGAATGCGCAATCGGCCCGAAAGCACGGACGCATGTGCTCGCTCGGCACATGCGTCGGTCCTGCAGAATTGACATTTACTGCAAGGATTGACATTTTCACAGAAACTTTTTTTTGTTGTTGTTCTGGAAACGTTAGTCTTGGTTTGCCCACGCAAAACCGGGCCTGAGCCCGGTGTTGGTCCACAGCTGGTAAACGGGACCAGCGCACGCCTCTCTTGAACATCTCTCTCCATCTTGATCACGAAAAGGGGAACAGACATGAGCGCGTGTCCGTTTGAACATTCACGCCCACAAGCTTACCGTGAAGCCCGGAGCACAGATACACTCTCCCGTCACGCTGTGGCAGTCTGCGCCGTTTTGGCACTGGCACACCTGCCGGCAGGACTCGCCGTAGAATCCAGGGGTGCACGTCTCGTTGCAGTAGAGGCCGGACCAACCGGGCCGGCATGTGCACTCCCCTGACATCGGGTGGCAGCTGAGGAGGAGCAAACGGTTTTTGCAGAGATTGGATTTTCATTCAAACTGAGGGTTTTTGTACTGCTAGGTTACCCAGAGAAACAAACGTGTATGAGATCAGCGCTATTTGTCTTTAAAAAACACAGTAATC
>CAAKHG010030618.1:40507-55738 GCA_901007715.1 Dactylopterus volitans | reverse complement strand
CCCCGCTCCCCCCCCCAACCTCTCCTCCACCTCCTCCTGGACCAGACATTTACCTGAACTGTAAATATAGGCGAAAACTGTAGCAAAAGCTGGCGGTCTCAGATCGTCCAGAAAGAAACACCGAAGACATCGTGGTAAATGGTGAATGGACTTGCACTTACATAGTGCTTTTCTACCTTGGCAGTACCCACAGCGCTTTACACGACCATGGCCTCATTCACCCATTCACACTCGCGTTCATACAATGATGGCGCGTATGTGTGTCGTGTGTCATGAGTGTTGTGACCCGTGTGTGTGTGTGTGTGTGTGTGTGCACGCCGCTGTCAGCCTTGCCTCTCGAGCTTGGGCTCTTGACTCTTGTTATCTGCTTTGAGGCTTTTAAAGCTTCACGTCTGTTTGTCGTCCCGGTCGCTTATTAAACTTTGATGACCTTCAGTTGACTTTTTTTTCAGATCCTGCTGGATTCCCGAGGACTTTAGACAACTGCTGAGCAGCTCTGACACAGTTGGAGAAACTATATGCCCGTAGACATCTTTGTGGTTTGAAGCACTGCACCAGTAATCCCCCAGCTGATTGCAGTGTTGTCCCCTCATCTGATTGGTAAGTTGGAAGTCTGATTAAATAGGCTTTATCCATTTCAGAGATATTGATTGTTCATCCGAGACTTTACAGGTCTTGGGGAAGAAAATGAATCAGATCGCAGCAACTTGTGTAATTATCAGACCAAGTGGACCACACCAGTCCAGTCCTCATTGGCTTCCTGTTTTTCAGTGATTATCGATGAATCATGCAACTATAAACACTTTAAACGTTTCATATCAGCATATCTAGACATAGACTGGTAGTTTTGCATTCACAACCTTCACACAAGTATGTATTTTAGAGCAAACTACGGTCTTTCCCTAAATCTAATAAAGTGTATTTCTGCGCTTAAACCAGACTATAGCAACCGTTTTAACTGGATGTGGTAACCAGTTTACGCTGTTTATGGCATTTTCTGTTGCAAACGTGAATGAAACGCTCGCCAGATGAAGAAGTCAGTCACACGCGGGACTCAAACACTTGCCTCCCACTGCAGTATCCCACGTTCACTCCTCCCCCTTCCCTCCTGCCCACCTAATGGGAGTTCAGTTAGAATTTATTGACGGCAGAAGCAGGGGGTGCATTAAACTGCCCTGTTATTAAAGGTACTAGACAATAAAAACCTTACCTTGAACAGCCAAACATCAAACTGAAATCAGCACGGAGCGGGCGACCCATGTGCACTTTATAAAACACTGCAGTACTAACACCGCAAATACTGGCGATTCAGAGTCTGATGCTGTGTTGATGAGTCAGGGTCTTATTTTAGTAAATTAGTGTCTGATACTAGTAATTTAGAATCCGAGATTGATGAGTCAGGCTCTGAAATTGGTGAATTAGTGTCTGATACTGATGATTTAGTATCTGATATTTATGAGTCAGGCTCTGATATTGGTGAATGAGTGTCTGATGCTGGTGATTTAGATTCTGATATTGATGAATCGGGCTCTGATATTTAGTATCTGATATTGATGAGTCAGGCTCTGACGTTTAGTATCCGATATTGATGAGTCAGGCTCCGATATATAGTATCTGATATTGATGAGTCAGGCTCTGATATTGGTGAATTAGTGTCTGATAACAGAGACTTAAGGTTTGATACTGGTAGGTTAGAGTTTGATTTAGGATTTGATGCTAACAATTTTTGCTATTTGTTTTTTTTGTTTGATACTAGCGAATTAGCATTTGATACCATTGATTTCGAGTCCGATGCTGGTGAGTTAGTCACTGGTGTGCTAGATGATGATACTGGTGCCTGGGAGTCAGATACTTTTATTTTTTTCAGGGTTTGGTAACAATTAAGTCTGATACTGACGATTTAGAGTGGGATACTTGTGCTTTAGCCTTACTGTCGAGTTTAATACCTTTTGATTTACGGTTTGATGCTGGTGTGTCTCATAAACTCAGATATAAAGTTGTACACTGGTGATTCCGGTAGATACCAGTGAGACTGTGACCCACCTGGCCTGATGTGGTCAGAGGTAAAAGGCGAGCTTGCTGTTAAGTTAACCTGTAACAATATGCTTGGCTGTGTTCATTTTTATGCTTGTGGACAATTAGCAAGTAACTCATCCATGGCATTCCTCTCCCTGAGACTCACTGGGACAGACTGACTGTAATCAGTTATAGTTTCGTCATTACACAGCAAATCTTCTCCAATTTGTGCTTGTTTTAGGTTGCTACAACTTTTGCTTGAGAGATGGCGATGCCTCAAACACCTGAGTCGGGATAAAAATCCTGGCAGACTGCATGGGGGACCGATATATACACAGGGTGGCAGCCAGGGATGTGGGGCCCCATGAAAAAAATATCACTTTGGGCCCCACCACTTCAGTGCACCTCCACATGGTCCTGGATCTGTAGAACACCAGCGATGCACTTGATAATATTTCCCTAATAGGAAATAACATCATGACTAAAACTGTCCAGCATCCAATGGCACATGTAGGCTGTTTTTGTTTTCTCTATGGATCATTATGTGGAATATAATAATAATAATAATAATAATAATAATAATAATAATAATAATAATAATAATAATAATAATAATAATAATGTATTATCATAAAATAAAATATGTCTAGAATGATACATTCCCTCCTGCAATTATACACGTTGTTTGACATAAAAAAATGGGGGCTGGGTGGATTTTATTCTTTTGCCCAAAACAAAACTTGTACAAATAAACAAATATGTTTATCAGTACCTTGTGAAGCAAACATTCTTTTTGGTGATTCATAAAAAAAAAAAATAAAAAAGACTAATGTTCTATTATTTGCGAGGGCCCCTGTCAGTCATTGGCCTTTAAAATCGTCATCAGTTTTCTACCTCGTATGGTGCCTGTGTGTGTGTGTGTATATATATATATATATATATATATATATATATATATATATATATATATATGATAGAAATATGTTAGTCTAAGAGCAGCGCAGTGCATTGCTGGGTTTGGCTACCATTTTTACATCATTTGGTTGGTTTGACCCAAAGACGATGTTTCAGAATCTCTGACATGAATAACCGAGCTTTAAAAGCAGCTGCGGATCACAAATACAAAGATGTTAACAACCCGCATTTTTAGTGAAAATGTTTATTTTCGAAAAGACAAAAATCTGAACATATAAAATAAGTTTTGTGTCCGTCGTTTGGATGTGTCGCTGGTCCTCTTAATTTGCTCATCAGACCAGGCTTGTTCACAGGAAATAGACTCAAACAAACTTTGCTGTCGTCGACTGTAGAAAAATAAAAACCCCACGGAGGAAGGAAACAGTGATACCATACTTTATACAGACTAAAGACACTAAGTAGACCACCAGAAGCGTCTCTTGCATTTGTGCATTCCAAGGTCGTCCATGCAGCGGCAGCAGCGCCAGTGGCAGCATGGCCGCCGCGTCCTCATCGGGCATCGTAAGAGCAACAGCGATGCAGGAACTTTTTGAAGAACTTCCTAAACTCGGTGTTGAAGATGGTGTAGATGACGGGGTTGAGAGCGCTGTTGACGTAGCCGAGCCACGTCACCACACTCATCAGGGCCGGCGAGATGTGGCAGCCATGACAGCGGGCTCGCATCGTGTGGAGGACAAAGAAGGGAGTCCAACAGAACAGGAAGGCACCTGCGAGGCGGGATGGATAAGAGAACAAAAGAATTCCTCCACAGTTGGACAGAAGTGCCATGACTCAGTTCGGCTTCTTGCATTAAACCGTGTGGACACACACACGGAGACGAAAACGATCTATTTCTTTTTCTGCGTGAAAAAAGTTTTCCGTAAACACGACGGCGTATCAAGAAACGTTGTGGTACATATGCCAGGCCTGTAAGTGGCGCTGTAATGCTACCGCTGAGATACACCAAAAACGGAGAAGAAGACACGGAGAGCGCTCATAAAACTCTTGCGACGCAAACAAATACAATAAGCAGAAAGAGCCAGAAGAAGAAGTATGTGGCGGCGAATATGAACGCGCGAGCGAGAAAGGAGACGTTGGTGCGGACAGACGGAGCTCAGCGGCTTCTGCAATCCACTGTTGCTTTTGTTGGTGGTTGTTAGCGCGTGCGGAGAGGCGGGGCCATGGCATCATCATTCGAGAAAAGATGCGTGTGGGTTGTCAACATGGAACGGCAATGGGTGGCGTTTTGAGATTTGTTCACTTGGGGACCTGGTTTTAAAAATTCGGGCTCCCGAAACTCCAGTTCCGTGTGGATGAAACGTCCATTAGATGAAAAACTTCTGCAGGTACACCTAAACTCATCTCAATGTGGATGGCCTCTATAAGCTGATATAATGCGTCTCCGAACCAGAAGGCACATCATATCAAAACGCAGCTTAGAAATTTATTACAACTTGTGATTAAAGCCCCGCAAAAACCTCCCGACCTGCCTTCTTAACAAATGACTCGCTTTGCCAGTCTGAGCATCCAGTCATACGCCAGGTGAATAATCAGAGGAGCTCATCAGGCAGAACTTCAGCTACCAGCCAGTGGACCCACCTATAACTCATTTACTCAAATTCGTCATATTGTTAAATCTTACTGTCAGACTGCCATCTGAACTGTCCGCCGGGCTAATAGGCAGAGCTTAAGCAGAATTACCTTCAAACTTGAATTTCATGTCTGACCAAGTCTTACGTAATAATTGGATTTCAGATTAAGGAGCTACAGGATTAGCTGCTGTGTGCTACAGGGAAGCACTTCTGGGCATTAGGACCAACACTGGCTGCTAATAATAGGTCAGCCTTTTATAAGTGATGCGTTCACGTCTCCATCAGAGGTGGGGATGAGGTGTTCCGCCGTGCTGTGCCTGCAAGCCTCGACACAGACGTTGACCATGGTGAGGCCTTCTATCAGGAAATGCGTCCATACGGATGGACGCGCCCGTGAAGCCTTTATTCTTCTTGTAAATTTGTATACTTGCGAACATGTTCACCGCTTTTTAGTCCCAAGAGTGACGTGTGAGAGCTGCAGGTGAAGGCTCTGTGACTGTTTAATCTTCCCCTCGCTGGAGGTCACGAAGACATAAACTTAAAAGTGCTGGCGTGTTTTCTACAGTTTGCCGGCTCCGGTCCGGATCATTTGACCAGCTATAATCCCGGCTGCTTGTTGGACAGATGCAGTCTGCAGCCAGAGTTCGAAAGCGAACACGAGAAACTCCAGTGTTCCTGACTAGCGCACGTTTCTACCTAAGTGCTTTTGCATATTTCCGCCACTACACGTACACGTACCCTCACAGGCTGCATACTCCGTCCACATCCCAGAATGTTCCTGACTAGAGAGGTCGTGTCACCTGCCAGTTGGATTGAGACTCGATCACCGAAAACACAAACCTGGCCAGAGTCAGTTTGGAACCAGACCAAGATCACCTCCTCCCCAGGGTCTCAAAAGGACGCCTCTTTTTTTGAGTGGGATGACTGCGCCTCCCAAATAAATCGCAGCGAGGTGGAAAAAGCAAGTCCAGAATCAAATCTCCAGCTGGACATGTAGCATAAAGAAGACTTTCATGATAAAGCTAATGGGCTCTTCATGATGAAGGCCAAGAGCCGAAACACTCAGTGTTGAGCCCTCTGCATTTACTTTTTCATCTCATCTCATCTCATCTCATCTCATCGTCTTCCGCTTATTCCGGTTACGGGTCGCGCTTATGCTGGAGCCGATAACAGCTGACGAGGGGCGAGCGGCGGGGTACAAACACCCTGGACGAGTCGCCAGCTCACCGCAGGGCCACATGAAGGACAGACAACCACTCACACTCGCACGCACACCTACGGGCAATTTAGAGTAGCCAATTAACCTCAGCATGCTTTTGGAGGTGGGAGGAAGCCGGAGTACCTGGAGAGAACCCACACAAACACAGGGAGAGCATGCAAACTCCACTTAGAAAGATCCTCGGCCGGGAATCGAACCTGTGACCTTCTTGCTATCAGGCAAGAAGGTCCACCGCACCACCGTGTCGCCCCACATTACTTTTTCCAATGGCGTTAAGGATGCAGTCGGTTTGCTGCTGATCAAACCTCCAGCGGCGGTGAGGTTACCGACGCCGCTGACTTTTTTACGTAACAACAGGCAAACTCACCTACGACGACGGGAAGCACCTTCATGGCCTTCCTCTCCCGGCTGTTGATCTTGGCCCTCTTCCTCCTGCGAGGGTCGGGGTTGAACCTGATCTCCGAGAAGCTCACCGTCGGGACGGGCCCCTCCTTGCACTCCGACGAGGGGAAGGGCCGGTCGGCGGACGGGAAGGTGGTGGGCTCATCCGGCGTGTCGGTCAGTTCCCTCTCTATGATGGGAGGCAGTGGCGGTGGCAGTGAGGCCAGTGGTGGTAGTGAGGCGGCGGCCTCCTGCAGCTTGCGGCAGGCCTGGATGCTGTTCCTCAGCTTGGCTTTCCGAGCCTCCTCCCAGCGCCGCAGGCCCCGGAACATGCCGCAGTACAGCAGCAGCATGATGGGGCAGGGGATGAAGAAGGAGCACACGGACGAGTACAAGACGTAGTCATTGTTCTCAAGTTTACACTCGCGGGGGTCGCGATCCGGCACGTTGTTGATGCCAAACATGACGGGCGAGGCCACGGCCAGGGCCAGGATCCAGGTAGCCGACAGCAGGACCGTCTGCCGCAGGTCCACATGCTTCCTGTTGTAGTTAAGAGGGATCAACACGGCAATAAACCTGCAACACATGAGAGGGCTTTTACAGTCTGCTACACCTGAGCGGACACCGTTAAGTAGTAGAGGTTTCACGCAGCGTGCTCGGGGGGGGAAAAAAAGGGGGCTTTTCTGAATTTAATCTATTTAATTTTGGCATCTAATTTTAATGGTCTTGCTGTGGCACTTTGCAGTTTTATTCCGAGGCAAAAAATAAATCTCATCTCAGACGATGATTGGGATGAAGATAAAATAAAATAAAATTAAAAAAAAACAGACATTTGAACGATCTCTTTGACTTTCCAGCACGAATGATTATTAATGATTATTAATAATCCCCTGACACCTCCGGCTCCTTGCGACGCTCCATAACCGTGATCGAGTAACATCAGTCAATTTGCTCTGAAAACCTGGAACCTTACAGGGGGACCTGCAGCCTGCGAACACTCTGCGGACCTTCATGATCTGTTTCCCGCTGAATTATTCAGACTTTGTGATCCAGTTAAACCTCTAACTGCTGCCGGCAGCTTCAAAAAGCTTCAGATCATCACCATCAGTCCACGTTAGCGTCACTGTCCCCATCCGTCTCTGATGTAATCATATTTTCTATAGTAAGGACATCAGATTTAAGGAGCTGCCCGGGTTTCTCAGCTCAAGGTTTCATCCTTCAACATCGGCCAAAGGTTCAGATAATCTCATTGAACCAAACTAATGAGGGCAGAGGGGATCTGCTAGTTCATCATCGCAGACACATCCTTTATTTTGGGGCTTTAAAATGCTCTGTCTGCTCTGATTGTTCTTCTTCTGGAGCTTTTACGGGCAACAGACAAAAGGTCATTGTCATATTTCAGCAGAGTGAGCTATGGCTCGCCTGCCTTGACCCCAGCGACCTCAGCAAGGTGTCTGCTGTGGTTCCGGCAGGCCGATCAGGGTTTCGGTTGGATTAATCAGCCATGTGATCCTTAATGACCCTGACATATGACAGCTTTAAGGCTCCGGTTATGACACAGGCTGTGCGTTCCTGCTGAGCTTTGACTTTCGTTTCCATTTAAGTAGTGTTATCTGATTAAGTTCATGCAAAAGTACCAACACTGCAACGTAAGTGACTGTATTAAAGGAGAAGTATATCAGGAGAGATGATTAAAAAGTGAATTACTGACTAAATTTGCAAAGAAGATTTAAAAAGAAACATATCAGAAAGTACCCCGGCGCCCAGAAAGTTGGAATGAAATACATATATTTTTTTTAACCTCTTCTCATGAAATAATTGTGACAGAGTGATTTCTTCTTGATAGAATAAGTGTGTATCTTCTCAAAACTTTATTGATCAGCCTGTGTATAAATAGGAATAATGAATAGGAATTAAAAAGAGGAATGTGTCTGAAAAATAATACATTCCAACTTTATGGGCGTCAGTGTATATGAAATTCTTATACTCATTACACACACAAATATATATATACTGCATATATATAATCATAAACAAATCCTGTATTTAGAATTCCACTTAAGAACAGAAGATTTATTAGCTGCAGTGTTAGAGGAAGCAAAAATTGCAGAACACCTGCCTGTGATTGGTCCATTATACCACGCGGTACACCATTATTAGACTGTTAGCACTGGCGCGTCAGTGTTTAAGCGGCATGTTGCCAACGGCTGCAGGTGGGGGAACATTCTGGTGGAGGGTCACTGAATGAATGCATCCACTCTCACTGCGAGATGGACGCGAGGCTTTGATACGCAAACCTGTTTCCAGGCTGTCGACCCGTCTTTCGATACCTGTCGATGCTGATGGCACAGAGGTTGAAGATGGAGGCGGTGCACAGCATCACGTCCATGGTCATTAGGCTGTCACAGATCGTGGTGCTCAGGGTCCACACGCCGTCTTGGAACTGAAACACAGACGCACGCCATCATAACCACATTCTGCATATATTCTGTAAAGTATACAATATCCGATGTGCGGTGTGTGCACTCTTGATAAGCCTTTATTTTTTACACTGTATGTATTTGGACATATGTAGTGTGTATACATATTGATAGAACACACAAACACATATTATATTGGTCTGTTATTGAGTATAAATAATTTATATTGCGTGTCTGTAGTTCCCCTAAATTTTGATGTGGCATGTTTAAAAAAACTTGTATCCAATTAGGTTAAAAATAGAGGAAACATATTTTCTACTACTACCTTTGCCTCTAATGGTGCATCATAGAGTTTTATTCCTTCGCTGAAGTTGAATTTCACTGATTTCTGAAAAAAGAGCTACTATAAATATATGAATAAATGTTTTAAAATAAGCTGAAAACACTTTTTCATTTCCTTATTTTTCACACCTTGTTAATTCAGTGTCAATGATGATCTCAAAAGGCAATTTTAGTGTCAACAGGCAGGCTGAACTTTTACTTTTTGTAATCACTTGACAACTTTATTCAGGAAACCTCAGATGTCGTCTGCATCTGAATATAGTACATGCTCGTATGTCTAAAGCATTTACAGTATCTGCGAGGTATTCAGACTGACTGTATATGTACTACACAAAAATGCAGCATATGTACAGCATATATTGTATATGCATGAGGCATGTGCAGTATACCGTTTTTATATATAGCTGCATGGGATGAATAAAGAAATGCAATACATAGATCATACATACAGTACAGACATATAAACATATCGACCTATTTATATAATGGATATATGTGTGTAAATGTCTGTACAGGATGAATGCAGACATGCTACACTCTGTAAAGACAGAACCTGCTGGTGCTGCAATGTAACTAAATACATTTCAATGTCATATTAAAGTACAGCACTGAGTACTTAACTCCAAGAGGGCTAGGGTTACTCCACTGCATCGATAGTGCTGTGAAAAACTATTTGCACCCTTGTTTCCAATCATTAAACAAATTTAAATATCATACAAGAGTAACCAGAATAAATACAAAATGCAGTTTCTAGATGATAATTTCATTTAGTAAGGGGCAAAAAAAGCTATCCAAACATAGTTGGCCCTTTGTGAAAAAGTAATTGCCCCCCAAAACCAAATTAAATGGTTGTTCCACCCTCTGCGCCAACAACTACAATTAAGTGTTTGCAATACAATGGGTCTCTCACATCGCTGTGGAAGAATTTTGGCCCACTCTTCTTTGCAGAATTGTTTTAATCCAGCCACGTTGGAGGGCTTTTGAGCATGAAGGGCCCGTTTAAAGTCATGCCACAGCATCCCAATCGGATTCAGGTCTGGACTTTGACCGGGCCACTCCAAAACCCTCATTTTGTTTTTTTCTTTGAAGCCGTTCGGAGGTGTGTTTCAGATCACTGTCCCGCGGCATGATCCCGAGCTTGAAGTCGCGAACCGATGGCCCGACATTCTCCTTCAGGATGTTTTTTTTTGGTAGGGAGCAGATATCATGGTTCCATCAGTCATGGCGAGTCATCCGAGTCGTGAAGCCGCGGAGCAGCTCCACACCGTCACGCTGCCAACGCCGCGTTTGACTGCTCTTTTTATGAAATGCTGTTAGTTTTACGCAGCAGATGCAACAACTCGCGCACCTTCCAAAAAGCTTTTCTCCCTGGTCAGTCCACAGAATATTTTCCCAAAAGTCTCGGGGATCACCAACATCTGACGATTAAATGAGCCTTTGTGTTCCGTTTGGTCAGCAGTGTCTTTTTTTTTGCCTCGGAATTCTCCCCTCGTCGCCATTTTTGCCTAGCCTCATTCTTATTGTTGAATCATGAAAACTGACCCTAACTGAGGCAAGTGAGGCCTGCGGTTCTTCAGACGTGCCCTGGGTTCTTTTGTGATTCATCGGCGTGCTCTTGGAGAACTTTTTGGTAGGCCGGCCGCTCCTGGGAAGGTTCGCCACTGTTCCCACAGCCTCAGAATTGGCGAACCCCTTCCCAGATGGATGCACGTCAATGACTTTGTTTCCCGTCTGCTCTTGAATTTCTTGAGATCGTGGCATGGTGTTTGGGCTTTTGAGATCTTTTAGCTAACTCAACTTTGTCAGAAAGGTTCCATTTAAGTGATTACGTGATTCAGCAGGCCCGGGAGTAATCAGATTTGCATGTTGCTTGCGGAAATGAACTCAGCTTTCCAAGAAAAAAAAAAAGGTTAATTACAGTCTTGATTTAACAAAAGAGGGAATTACTTGTCCACGTAGGGTCAGGTAGGATTGGATAGATAACTTTATTTCTCTGGTCAATGAAATTATCATCTAAAAAGTTGGGTTGTCCTTGTCTAACATGATCTGAAACATCCAAGTGTGACAAATATGCAAACTTATAAAGACGGGGGCAAATACTTGAAGTCACTGTTTAGAAAACTCGGACTTAACACACTGAGCATTTGTAAAACAGGCTGTATTGTTATAAAGTGCCCGACGGTACAAAGTGATTAAAATGAGCTCAATCTCGATTCTCAGCGGTGAAATGAACCATAAACCATCATGCAGAGATCTGCATTAAGACCCTGAGCTCATCGGTCCTGATTTAATTTGTTTAGTTTTTAGGATGAGATGTGAACCGAAATGATTAAAACTAAAAAGCGTTTAGGTTACAGGGCAAACACAGACATGCACTATAAACAGGAAACAACCGGAAAATATGACGAATGGATAAACAAGCGGACAAAAAAGAGTGACAGCCACTCGGCTGAAACACAAACTCACGTCATTGTTTCCTCAAATACATTTTGGGGCCTCTCAGACGACCTCTGACCCCTACAACAGAGCCCAGCTCAGAAAGAATGTACGGTGTTTGTTATTCTCCGAGCTCCAAAAGACAAAGATTAACTGGCAAGTCCACATTTTAAAAAAAAGCCAGATAGTGGTTTTATGGATGAAACTTTTCTGCTGCCGTCATTTTTTTTTTTTTTTTTTTGTTACTGAAAAACATTTAACCCGAGGGAAAAAAACGAAACGGGTGAAAGCGACAGGGCACCACCTTCAAAACACGAGCGTGTAAAATCATATTTACGCTGTAATAATGAGAAGTTTTTGTTTGTGTTTGCTTTGTGCCGCTGTCAGAGGTCACGCTGTGGTTACAGGCGAGGGAGGGGCTCAGAGCGCCAGAGGGCGGAGCTTCGGAGAAGGTCGCCTGGAGTTCAGAGATGACGCTTAAAGGGACAGTTCGCTCACCGTAAACTCAATTAATCAGCATGCAGGCGTTTAAAAACACCCATGAGCGATAACACGCTAACTGACTGGATAAATACTGGAGAGAATAATAATACCTGCAAAATAAAAATAGAATATCAAATAATAAATGAATTATACCGACAGATAAATAAATGCAAAAATGCACGCATGATGAAATCATTTTGTATGCGTAGTTAATATTTAATCCCACATGAAATTCAAATAAGAATAAATAAGTAAAATACACACGGTTTAAAAAATGAGTAGTTATGTAGTTTTGCCTCTTATGACCCCCTAACAATACATACTTAATATTGGAACATATCAAGCATTTTTTTCCCCCACAAAAACCAATTACTAATATCAGCAGATAATTTCAGCCGGCCAATAAATGGGCCAGACTCCACTTAACACGCTCATCTATCTGTCCTGGAATGATAACAAAGTTGGTTGTTTTTTTTTTAAAGAGTAATCTCGTGATGTGATTATTGATTGACATAATCATAGCCTGTAATGTAACAAATGACTTCAGCTCATTTGGCTAAGCAGCGTTGTTTGCTGCTAGCCCCCCCCGTCTGATCCCATCTTATACAGCGTGATCTATAATTATCGGGGATAAATAAAGTTACCACTGCTGCGTCACGCGTGTAAATGGTTTTGCGCAAAGTATATGTATCATACTGGTAATGGCCATGCCAGCTTGGCTTTTGTCTGGTATTGGATCAGGAAAGAAATCGGTCACATCACAGATCCCTGCGTTGAGACGTCCGATGTGAGTCGACCATGATAGCAGAGATAAACAAGGAGCTGGAGCTTGGTAAAGACGAGTGGGAGTCAGGTGATGAGCCTCTGCAATTTCGTAAGAAACACTTCGGACATTGCTATTTGAGATGAAAACATTGTTTAGAGACACTTTTAAGTCCCTAATGAGCAACAAACTGACTTCAGCAGGTCCCAGTGTCCTGATCAGAGTGAAAGCTACATGTCTTGTTAAAATGTATTTCCTGTGCCCGCGTTTTCTTTTAAGCCCATTTCACACTCTGATAAAAGGGTTACATATGTGAGTGTTTATTGGTTAAATGGCAACATTACAGTTGTGCTGACACACGGTGCCTTCTTTCGGGATAATTACTGAAAATATTCTGCATTAGTAAGCTCTTAGTTGTCCCTGTGTGTGCTTGTGACTACATTAAAACATGTTTAAAGAATTGATTGTGTCTTACGCCGTGTTTATTTCAAAGGGAGTTCAAGTAAAGTTCTGCATCGTTACTCTGGTGACAGAACCAACACACAGAACTCGGTGCCGTTTGCTCCAGCTGTTACACACCGCAAGTATGATTTTATGCATCCTGTTTATGTATTGCGCCTCTTCATAATGGGAACTTCCTTTTCATGACTGTCTGCACTTATATTCTGATGTCAGCTAAAGCCATAACAGCATCTATGAGACCCTCCCTTATTCTGCAGTGAGATAACGGGAAACTGGCGTTGAGATGTCATTGATCCCTGTGCAATAAACCCTTTTATTTCAAATATACCACCAACTGTTTCTTGGTTCTGGCTCAGCTCAGTTTCCATTTTTCTTCACCCGTTTTTAGTACCTCCAGCCGTCTTATTGTGTTCCTATTTCATGTTTTATGTTCCGTTGCTGCAAAAAGAATTTCCTCATGGGACAAAATAGACCTGGACTGAAATGAATAACGATGACCAACATCTAATTTTCTTTTCTTCAATGCCTTAATCATTCACATTAAACGTCAGTCTACGCAGTAACAGTGTAAATAAGATATAATGGGATTTCAGGGGTTAATTAATGGAATATTGAAAATATGCTTTAAAATTAACTTCATTTTGAAAATTGGGCTGTAGTCTTTGGGGTTTAAAAAAATAAAACTCTAAACCTCTCTTAAGATACACAAGCCCCTCAATAAACTATGATTTATTGTTGCGTTGATGAGCTATTGCTATTGAAATAGTGTGCAAAAGAAGAGTAAGGCAAAAAAAAAAGACATTGCATTAAGTTATTCAAACTGCCCTGTAAAGAAAATTAAGGTAAAAGTCAAGAGGGGGATTGCAGGATTTCTTCCTTCACTCTAAGGCTTAAACATGTTAGGTCGTTTCATCTGGGAAAGAATCACAGATGTGTCACCTCAAATTTAAGTGTTTGGAGTGTTTTTATTGTTAGATGAAGTTTTGATCCACATTTGGGGGGGAAACAATGTACCTGACAGACCTGCACGGGGAGCTCCTGACCTGAACTCTGGATGGGACCCTTAACAGGGGTGTCGTGTGCCACCCTGAGGTGTCGGACCGTGTAAACGGTCCCTGCCCGGCCAGCCTGGACCTGGACCTCACCTCGGAGTAGACGAAGAGCGGCAGGACGAGCACCGCCAGCATCAGATCCGCCACCGCCAAGCTGACGATGAAGTAGTTGGTGGTGGTCTTCAGCGCCTTCTCGGTGAGCACGCTCAGGCACACCAGCAGGTTCCCGCAGATGATCACCACGATCAGCAGCACCCCGAACACCAGGGCTGGCAAGTTGCGCTCCGCCGCCGCCGCCGCCGCCTCCGGAGTGGCCGCGGGCGCCGCCGCCGCCGCCGCCGCGCTCAGGTTGACCGCCATCTCCGCCGCGGCGCCTCGGCTCGGTCCCGCTCCGAGCCACAGCAGCGTCGGCAGCGGCCTCTCATGAAGGCCGAGCTGGACTCTGGTCCCCGTGCTGCAGCCTCATCAAGGTCCCATGGAGACTCGATGAAGACTCTTCAGTGGGGAGCCCCCCCCACGCGCCCCCGCTCGGAGCGCTCCGGTGCGCACTTTACGCGAAACCCTCTGCGTAAAACTGGATGAGCGGTTTTTTATAGTCATTGACAGACAGTCTCACAAGAGTCGCGGCGTTAACTCAGATCTACCAAACAGATAAGAAGTTCTGGTCTGGTCGTTAAGGTGCGCAAAAGTTCTGCTCGTAAAAATAAATAAATAAATAAATCCCGGAGTCACTGGCGGGTCCGCGTCTCCTCCGGAGGAGCTGCTGGAGCGAAGGCGAAGCGCATCTCCGTGTCCGGACGGGTCAGACAGCGGCGAGCGAGCCCGTCCGGCTGTCAGCTCGCCCGTGTTTACCTGCAGGCACCCGGGGCCACCGAGGCCAAATTAGCTCATTAAAGCCGCTTATGAGCTGCGCTTTCCAGTGTCCTTCAGTCCTTGAGCTCCAGCAGGATACAGCGTGTCCATCTGTCTGCCTGCCTGCCTGCCTGCTCTCTGTTTCATGTCTCTCTCTCTGTGTGTGTGTGTGCGTGTGTGACCAGAGGAGAGAAGCGACCGCTGCAAAAAAAAAAAGAAAAAAAAAAGGTGCACAACCTTGATTCACTAATGCGCCAAA
>CAAKHG010030618.1:5695-40487 GCA_901007715.1 Dactylopterus volitans | reverse complement strand
CAGTCCTTGAGCTCCAGCAGGATACAGCGTGTCCATCTGTCTGCCTGCCTGCCTGCCTGCTCTCTGTTTCATGTCTCTCTCTCTGTGTGTGTGTGTGCGTGTGTGACCAGAGGAGAGAAGCGACCGCTGCAAAAAAAAAAAGAAAAAAAAAAGGTGCACAACCTTGATTCACTAATGCGCCAAAGACCTATTTCACACGCACAGGGAACCTGAATCCAAGAAAAGATTCCACCCACTGCATCAGTAATAACGAGGCGCTGCATGTGAACGAGGTGCTACGGAAAGTGGCTGCGGTTTTTCCACTCAAAAAAAAAAAAAAAAAAAAATGTGTGATCACTTTGCTTTCACAAAAAAATCCCTTTAAATGTGACAGCCTGAGCTCCTGCACGTAAGCTCAGAGGTGGCACCCTCAGGAACACCTCGATAAAGTATACTTAGACTTAACTACAGCTGAATTTCTACAATTAACTGCTTCCATGTGTTAAGTAAAATCATTAACTTACTTAAATAACTTCAGCATGTCCATTTCCACATTGACTTAGTTCTACGTACAGTTTATATGTCTTTACACGAACCAGGACAAGAAGTAGACTCACACGTGCGGACTGAGAGGCAGCCGCCGGCGGTCTTCACCAAATCGCAGTCAAAACCAATGCAAATCATCCAATAATGGATCAATATAACATATTCAAGTGTTCTAGTGGTCAATCTGCAAAGTATCATTTTAATAGATGAAACGGCAACTGGCCTAATTATCTGGGTTAGGGTTAGGCCCACTAATTCATATATTTGAGGTATGGCTACAACCTTTTGACCTATTACACTGCTTTTACCCATGTAATGATTGATAAGGAAGGATAATGAACCTAATCCAACAGTTTATGGCTCCATGAATCCATTTTGGTTCACTTTTCTTTGGCAGGAGACACAAAAGTGAAGAGTGACATCTTTACTCTATAGGACCATTTGTATAGGAGTTAACATCTCCTCAGATGTTTAGTCTTTTCGGAGTATGACAAATTACATCAATAAATTAAATAAACAAGGAGTTTGAGTGTTTCAGACATGAATTTAGGATGAGTTAACAGTGTTTCAAGGATTAATTCACAGTAAAATCTTAATATGTAATTAAAAAAAGTCGACTTGTTGAAGGAAAAAAAAAAAAAAAGCTGCAGTTAATGCCACTTTGATCTTGATGATTAACCTCGTTTAACCAGTGACGCCTGAACTGTAGCTCACAGCAGTCCCTCATGCATCACTTTAGATCCATTTCCCCCAGAATCCATCTCACGTGTCGGGGCTGGTCACGCGAATTCAAATTAAAGCTGAGTTTCAAATCCAACCTGCAGATTTTTTTTTTTCCCGGAGAAGCCGAAGTGCTTCGGGGGGGCGAAAATATGTGTGCTTTTTTTTTGCAGCGTTAAGAGAAGGGCTGAAGGTTAAACTGAGCAGAGCTGCGGGGCGAGCGGGCGGAGAGGGGAACCGGCAGGAGTCATCTGCTGCTGCTGCTTAACATCTGCACTCAGCTAAACCCAGACAAGATGCTCACATAAGTGCAGGCCCATCGGAGCCCGTCAGAATGATAAAATACAAGTCAGCCAAAGCGTCCGTGTGCGTGTGTGTGTGACATATGTGTGTGCGACGTGGAAGCTCAAAGTCTCCCGTGCGCAAAACACTGAGAATCCATTGTTACGGTTCAGCATCTCGTGTCTAGGGCTGCAACAATTAATCGATTAAACGATGACTAATCAATTATTGAATTAATCGCCAACTATTTTGATAATGACTAATCGTTTTGAGCTTTTTTTTAAAGTAGAAAAAGTCCAAATTCTCTGATTCCATCTTGTCAAATATGAATATTTGCTGGTTTCTCTAGTCTGACAGTAAAGTGAATCTCCTTGGGTTGTGGACTGTTGGTTTATACAAAACAAGACATTTGAGGTCGTCTTCTTGGGATTTATAAACCAAAAGCCCAACACATTAATGGTATTTAATTCACTTTTTGTATCAGTAGCAGCCAAATATCAGCAGCAAAGTTGATTTAAAATGTGTAATTTTCAATGAAGTATCCGTCTCGTCTCCTTGTTCTTCTCTTCCCTACAATGTAAATAAAATTTGTGCACTTTTTTCTAAATCCGATTAATCGAAGAAATAATCAACAGATTAATCGATTATCAAAAAAAATCGTTAGTTGCAGCCCTACTCGTGTCGGCAGGTAAACTTCTGAAATATCTGATTGGAGCGTTGTCGGTCTGTCTGATCGCCTTATTCCGTTATGGCTACCATGATGATGACCACTATGATGCTGCAGACGGGGCAAACTGCAGTTTGGCTACATCCGTCGTTAACGGTGATAAACCACCGCTTGGCAAGTGTGCCGCCTTCCAAAAACAGTCAAAGATCAAATCTGCAAATCTGGAGTCATCAACACTGGATTTCCTAACTTAACTGACGACAGTAATGAATATGGATCCCCGGAGAGGTTCATGACTGTCGACTGGCTGCTCTCCCTCATGTCCATGTGCTCACTTTCGACGCCATCGGCCCGCGCTGACCGCGTATGCCGACGTGCGTGCTCAGCTGGCGGGAGCCAATCGGAGGGTCACCGAAATGATTACAATGAACCCTCAAGGACAGACGGACGCAGGTGGATTTTGAGACAATGCAATCCCGCGCAAGAGCTGTGAACCCTCTCCACCCCCGCACCTTTTAGTTAAACGTGGCGCATCAGTATTGTAACTATTATCATTGGCTCTGATAGAATGCTTAGAATACAACTCTTGTGAGAAAATGAATCCCATCCGGCGCGAACCATCAGGCTGAATCGGTTCATGACGTTTTGCGCAGAAACGCCCTGCACAAGCGTAAGCCGGAGCTGGAAGGGGGCTGGCGCTTCACGGGAAGCCTCGCTCGGGATAATGGAAATAAAACGTTTCCTGTTCCGCGTCATTTCGCCGGCGTGGGACTGTCAGAAACGGACGAGCACGCCGGACCGTTTCATTTCACTAAACATGTTTTAATTTGGGGCTGCAGGGATGAGAAGGCGGCTCCTGATTACATCGACTCAGCTGCTGTCTGCTTTATGTCCTCCTGATGACTCAAACTGATCATGGGGACATGCTGGATTCGCTGCCTCCGCTTGTTGCTCTAATTATATTTACTACCTTTATTACCTCTCCAGGACACCTCGAAAAACCCTCATGTGACAAATGGACCTCCTCAGACACTCCATTTATTCTACTTGAGGGCCCCTAGAGAATCCTTGCTCATGCCTACAACCTCCTCCGAGATCAGCCGTTCAAGAAAAAACAATATGAAGAAGGAAAACAACAAAATTTTATATTAGTAAAAATGTGCAGAAGAGGTGTTCAATAGGTGAAAGCATGAGGTGCATGATGAGTAAATGAGCTGCTTAACAAGAGAATCCAACATAACTGGATGTAAATGACACAAGGTCATATCATTTGATTGGACAACACCTTGTCAAACAGGAGACAAAACAACAAACAAAAAAACACTTACATTGACCTGATTTACATTTAAAAAAAAGATTTGGAGACAACCAGCAGACTTCAACGCCCTGTGCAAATCATGGGGACCCTTCAACGACCATTTCGATTTCCAAGTCAGCTTTTCAATTTCACCACTTCTCATGTGTGTCTCCAATCAGTGTTCATGGTAAACGCAGTCAACTGAAGCATCAAATCCAAAAATGTGTTCCAGCTGCACCACAGCGGGGCCCACAGTCGCCCACAGTCGCCCACCTCCCCGCGCTGGGCAGGGTTTGGGGCTTTGATATCAAAAGACTGCACGCATTGCATCCTGGTATATGTAGGCACTGCCGGCAAAACTCTGCAGCAGGACCGGAGCAGGAGACCACTCCATGCGCTAAAATAGTCAATATGTGCATTTCTCAATTATTTATTGCTTTAAATGCCCAAATTTTTCTTTCAGCTCAATGTCATCCACCTCACCCATGACTGGCAGCAGTTTATTAACTGAAGCTCTCTGCTGCCGCCTGCTGGCGGACATCAAACAGGACACTGAAGAAATGAAAGCAGCCGGTTTAAATGAACCAACAGGTTTCAGAGGTTTCAGGCATGGTTGCTAATGTTTGACGCTTCAAATAAGTCTGTCGATATTTTTGTGAAATTGCCGGACTTCAAATTGATATGCAAGTCAATGAAAAGTGAAAGCTGTCGAATAGATCAAGTATTAGTACTTTTACTGAGCTGTGGTGCAGTATAAATGGGAAGCAAAATAAAAGTGAAGCCTCTTGCTCAAAAGTCGGATTTGTAACTTAAGCTGAACAAATGTACTTCCACCCCTTACACGGACGCATGTAAACATGCGACATTATTTCCTTGTGTTTTTATCGTTTTATTTTATTTAGTGAAAATATTATGTAAAATTAACTTTCACAGCATCAGGAAACTTCCCTCTTTTCATTATTTTTGAAACAACAAAACAGAGTCCATACGTAGTGTAAACGTACAATCAAAATGGGTATTTAAGTTTATTTGCATATACTGATGTCTCACGAGTTTAAAAATATTTACAAACCGGTAATTCAAAACAACCATCACCTACCCAAGAGCAGTGAAACATATGACTTACAGTAGTTGTCCTTGTAATAAAAGACACAAAACCTTATGAATACAAAACGTAAAATGTTGAACGAGACTAACCATGACAGGGCGAAGCGCGTTTGTGAACTCATCTGACCGGGCGACGCGATGTCATCACTCCTGCAGGCCCGCGAAGCCGTCGCTGAGCAGGAAGTGAGGTCGGAGCAGGGACAGGATGGGGACCTGCGGCGCCCCGGCCAGGCAGTACGCCTCGTCCACGCCGACGCCGCGGGAACGCAGCGTCTTCAGGGCGCTGCAGCAGCTTTCCCTGCCGCCGCGCGCGGTCACCAGGATGACGCTGAGGGGGCTGTCCATCACGGCGAACCTCCGCCGCATATCACCCAGCTGCCCCAAGAAACGCTGCGGGGGGGGGGGGGAAGAGACCAGAGTCCTTTAGAAAGTCTCAGACCTGCGTGTGATTCATTGAGCTGCCGAGGAGTACAAAGTGTCAACAGGATGTTGCCGTTCGTACCCGAGTGGCTTGTCGGCTCGCCGGGGTCAGACCGGTGTCGCGCCGCGCGATGGCGTCGCCACAGAGCAGAACTCTGAGCTGCTCCGGTGGAGAGGAAGCTGTCTGCTGGTCGAGCGTTGCTGAGAGAACACCTGGACCAATGAGAGGGAGGATGGTTCAGCGCCTGGCGCTCACGTCTCACTAAGACACATTAAAACCTGGCTGAACTCTGAGCTCCCAGCTAATTATTACTTTTTAAGATCAATGCCAAGTGTTAAAAAAAGTTTGAGATTTTTTTTTAAGTCACTTGGTCATGAATAAAGTTGTAAAATCTTGGATCAAGAATTAAACATCTATCAGAATATTTTGACTCTGATTGGGGGGAAATCACCATTGTACAGACGCTCCATGCAAGAGTATGAGCATAAAGATAACTAAGTGATAACAAATAATAAAATAACAATAAAAAATGATGAGGATAATAAAAATAGTCCAATAAAAGGAATGAACAATATAAATAAATAGAACCATTAAACCTTTTTTTCTGGCTGTCGTGGTGAAAACAATTTGCTAAGCTCGTGAAGATGATGAATGTCGTTAGCATCATTACCATAAACATGGTACTATTGTCAGAGTGGGCTTGTCAAAGTCAAGTTTCACAGAGCTACTAGCATGGCTGCAAATTCATCTCAAACTCATCGCTTTTGTTTGGAATATTTTGGAAGCCTTAATTCATTTGAACTGTGAGCGCAGATTGCAATATTTTTTTTTTGGCCCCTGATTGGCTGCTTTCATGTTTATGATGAGGGAACGCTACCCACAAGCAGCAATATTGAGTTCTGCGTCAATGTTCAAAGGCTTTTTAGATCATTGTCATGATGTTTTAATCTCAAAATGTCTCAAATCTCAAAAACTCCACCCACGAATGAAGAGCTGTATCTGATTTCCTTGTGAATGCAAATGTGAATCTTTCGGCTCCGCCATCCGACAGAGGCTGCGCTCCGCAGATAAACTCATCATTTCCTCATCAACATCACCAGCTGTTATGAATTGCCGAAACCGAAGGAAGGAAAACCTCCTGACCTCTCTCCGAGGCTTGAGACGCCTCGTCTGTGTCTGCTGACAGGAAGAGCTGCACGTCATTGGTGAGTAAACCCTGGACGAAGTCCTCCTCGTTGGAAAAACAGAACCGGCTGACTTCAAGACCTGCAGCAGGGCGAAGACGAGCAGGGCATGACAGCGAAAAAAAAGTCCCTTCATGTTTGGCGTTGATGATGACTGAAGCGGACTGCAGTCTTTAATGTTCAGAAAACCGACAGCTAGTTCACAACTGCCCGGGCAGTCATTGCATGACGTGTAATGGACATGTCGAAATCTAAAATCCCCGTCCAACAAACACAAACAAACCCAGTCTAAGGCTGCGTTTCTTTTTCCTCATGTCTTATTGTTTCATTGTTTTTTTCTGCGTGGTACGCATCGTCCCTGTTAAATAAACAATAAACTAAAATAAGCAGCCTCAGAGTTATTGACACTGGTGTAAACTCTCATAGCGGGATACCAAACTATGACAAACACAGTGGCCCTCGTGAAAACGTCTGTGCGATTTCACGTGGCGGTGCCGCCGTGTTAACCAGCGTCTGCTATTGCACTTCTAAGCTCCAACGCCATTTGGCTGACTGAGGTGTTTTTTTTTTAAATCCACTTTTCTGATGTTCCGTTGTGTATTTAGCTGCTCCCCTCTGTCCATATGTGGCCAAAAGCATTGCTACAACATAACCAATGAGCTGCTTCAGACTGAAAAACTGTGGGTCAGTATCAAACGAGCATTCCTCCATACACTTTGGACGAGCTGTTCTAAATCACAGCGACCGGACTGGAGTTTTGAATGTGGGCGTGGCCTCAGAGAACAACAAGCCCACTGCACTCGGGGTGTTGTGGACTTAAAACATACCAGAGCCTCTGTTCTCTATTTTAATATTCATGTAGCACCAGGTTAAAAAAAATATTTGCACTTTTTCTGCTGCATAAATGGCCAAGTTTTGCTCCAGGATCATCTTTCCATAGGTGAAGTTTCCCTTTATAGTAAAGGTACCATAATGTCAGGTGTTGCTGCCGATGGTTAGAGTTAGATTACCCTAAGGTCTGGTGCTGATTAAAGTTATGTTACCATGATGTCTGGTGCTGCTGATGATGCGGGCGCGCTGCTGCTGCTGCTGGTTGTCGGTGGTGATCAGGATGACATCAAACAGCAGCGACTCAGCAGGATTTTCACCAAGAAGGCGTTGGTTGACTCCTTGCAGTGCCTGAAGAGGAAAAATTAGCATAACTTGAAATGACTCCATTTTTGTTATTATGCAAAAAAACCCACTGTGTTAGAGAGAAATTCCCTAACCTGCCAGTCACTCTCAGCTCCAAGCCCATTGATTCCTACTATCGATGTAAAACTATAAATCGGTTAGTAAAATGCTCATTGATTTCTGAAAACACTGTGTTTTGCAAATATGGAAGTATGGAAATCGGTCAGTGACGTGAGTACTATTTTTTTCAGTAGTGTCTTGATCCACATCTTATTTCTAAATTGTAAAGTGAAGACCAACCTCTCGAGACCCAATTCTGGTGCTGTGTTGAATATTTCAGGAAGTAGGACAGTGGATGTGGGATTGTGGGAATATCAGGGGGCGCATCTAATTTTCAGTTTGCATCTACATATGGAAATTGATGAAGAAAAACAAAGTCTAACCAGACTGAACAGCACGTTACAGAGACGTGTTCAGCTTTTTTTCTTAAACCAACGTCCAGATCCCCACCAAAAATCAACGGGCTCATGCTGGTGAAAAGACAACCTCCTTGGAAGAAATTAACAAATGTTGCGACATGCAGAGGCCATCTGCGATCGCCAAAAAGTATTTCTCGCTCATGTCAACTATCAAAAATTTTGGCGGCGAACTTGCTTGACCTGCAGCAGCGGAAAGGCGACACCCGCACTAAACACCTCATCACCATCATCAGCTCCAAACACTGCAGAGGTTGTTATGGCGACGACAACTGCATGGTCAGCATCTTTCTGCAGGAGAAGACACATGTGGGTTATTTTTATGTGACATTTGCATCAGCCAGGACAGACTGCGAGAACCTTGTCTGGCGAGGGAAGGCCTACTTATATTGCACCATTCATACACAAGGCAATTCAAAGAGCTTCACAAAAGGCATAGAAACGCACTCAATATATATAAAACACAGCATTTTTGTTTCGCTCCCATTTTTCATGAATGGAAGTCAAATATTTAAGATTTCTTCTGTGCAAACAAATACTTTATTTATCTCAAATTTTGTTCACAAACCAGCAAAAAAACTCTACAAGGGAGTCCTTCGCCTTTGCTAAAATAATCCATCCACCAGGAAGGTGAAGTATATCAAGATCCTGATTAAAGAGCATGATTATTATTACGCACTAACTGCTCCCATAAACTATCACCAACACCGTTTCCACGGATCTGGCCATAATCCAACTGGCCAAGTGATTTTAGATTTTTTTTTTTAACTTTTATCTCCCCTCACCGCTTTTCAAGAGTTAAAGTGTTGTATTTTTGCTGAGCGGACATTTGAAAAATGAAAGATTACCATTGCAAATTAAGAACACATAAAAAGAAAAAATGAAGCCATTTAGAAAGCACTGAAATGCCACAAATCAGAAAAAAATTCTGACAAATTAGTTAAAATCAAGGAAATTTCTTAAGAAATTTATGAATTTATGAGAAGGCCACGATTAATAATAAGGTTTTGAGCCCTGATTTAAATGAGCTGAGGTGTCAGGTGTTAGAGAGGCTTGTTCCACAGGTGGGGAGCGTAGAGAGTAAACGCTGCTTCACCTTGCTTTTGGTTTTGGTCCTGGAAACTCTCAGTAAACCTGCCCCCCGAGGACCTTGAAAGGTCTGGATGCTTCGCGATGAACAAGTGAACCAGACTTGCAATCGGGCCCGAGAATAGTTTGTGCTTCGTGCACAAGTACGGACATTTCGGATTTGACTCCTGACACGCTGGGAGCTGATGCAGCGATTTAAGAGCCGGACGCAACGTGCTCAGGACACATTAACAACGTTACATCAACAAGGGAAAAAACCTAGAGTGTGACTAAAAAGGATTTTTAGTTAAACCCTTTCTTTTCATCATAAGGACGCTTGTTATTTAAACCCAGTATTCCTATACATATACACACATACAGGTGCATATTTTGAGAGGAAACACCACGAAATCTTCCCGCGAAACTCGCCAGTAATGATGTTTTTTTTGTTTTTTTGCAGCCTTGATCACGGTTCTTGCCTCACATGCTCCGTTGGCGAACCTCACTCACCCCTTAAGTCAATTTTAGGTAGAAATATGTAAGCAAAGTCTCTGCCAAAAACGACTTGTGGTCCTTTAAAAAAAAATCGTGTCTCATCCTTTAATTCGGCGTACATTACTACAGCGTGCAAAACATGTTTTCTTTTCACAAGGTTAAATAAACAGGACGTTTCTGAATCGTTCAGCTTCGGTATGGCAGATAGCTGCATGGTGGACGGCTCTTACACCGATTACTTCAGAAGACCTCCTCGGTTCTGAGGTTGCTAATGTTTGTATTTTTTTTCTACAAACATGGCGACAGTCGCATGGCTTCACCTGTCTCACGTCGGTGTTGCGGACCGTGGAGACCATGTCCGCCTCTCCGCGCTCACTTTGCGGGTTTTTATTCACGCAGCCGTCGCAGGCGACTTTGCTCAAATTTCAAAGTTCCTCCAGAAGCAGGAAACCGTCCCGTTTGGCTCCTCCGTCTTCTTCTTCTTCCGCAATAACAATGGCCGCCGGCGACGTTCAGGCGCATTACTGCCACGGTGTGGACCTGTGGGGAAAAAACAAAACAAAAAAAAAAGCCCGCAACACAGCACGTCAATCAGTCTACTTTCTCTTAAGCAATAACGCAGGGGATAGGCATATGCGGTGAAGCGGGAAATAAAGTCAAGTAATCAAGTACAACGCAAAAACTCAAATGAGAATACACAGTAATTACGTGCCGTCAATTACCGCGGTTTTCCTTCCCTTTACTTGAGGTAAACACTGCCGACGTTCCCTTTAAGAGCCTTGCGTGATGACGTCACGTCCTTGTTTAGCTGCCGGACGCCGCCCCGCCCATGGCTGTCATAGTTGTTGGTGGCTGATTGCTGAACTGGGCAAACGCGACCTGTTTCTAAAACCCTTCTAGACCCGGACGAGTTGTTGGACGCGGAGGGCGAAGGCGGGTTCGGAAGAGTCCGGGACGGAGCCGTTTTGTGACCGCAGGGAAAAACAACGATAAAGGAGGAAAGCTAGCTTCGGCTCAGGGTGCGAGAAACTTCTCTCTCCTTTCCTCAGTTATCTTCTCCATCTCGGTCCCTCCCGGTCTCAGGTGTGTCCTGCCTAGCACGGCTCCAGTTCTGCAGGTAAATAACTGGCAAGGAATCCAGAAATACTATATTTTCTGTCGTCAGAGCAGCTGAAATACACACATGAAGTGAAGCAGCCAGTCCACTGTCAGTCAATTTCCCACCTCTGCTAAGTCAATGCCTAAGTTTAAAGTCGTTTGTAATCACTCACCGGTGCTGTCAGTAAATCCGTTGTCAGGCATTGTAAAGGTCAGCTAAAAGGGAACCCTCAGCCTGCACGGTGTGTGTGTGAGTGTGTGTATGTGTGAGTGAGCTACAGGATCACCTGTGATCAGCAGAAGCAGTTGGACCAGTCTTGAAACACACCTGAACACACCTCCAGGCTGATGGAGTCTCAAACCGGACCTGCGGCCCCCCCCCCCCGCGGGTCCACGCGGGTCCGGGCAGTGCTGAGCCCTGCCAGCGGGCTCAGTGGCTCAGCCGGTCCACCGCTGTGGACTGAAACACCAGCAACTGTTAGAAGCATTATCGTTTCTCTGGGGATTATTAACATCCACAATGCAACTTTGAGATTTTTCATTCAGCAACCTATTTCATATTAGATTATGTATGACGGTGAAATAATTATTCTTATTGGCCAAACAATAGAAGGCATCTGGGATTACGGTTGATAATTGTCTTGATTTTGATTGAAAAATTCGAACGTTGGTTCCTGCCGTATTGCGCGTGAAATTGTTAACCGCAAGTTCAACAGATAGATACGTCATCGCCGCATGTTTCCTCATTCGAAGGCGGCAAACGAAGGCAAAGGCATCGACTCTAAAGAGGTCGTTGGCTTTCCTATAATGTCGGCCTGAGGACGCCATGTCAGCGCAAACGTGGTATCAGGAGAGGCTGGACGATGAATACCTCTGTGTGGACTCAGATCTCCCCGGCCTCTTACTTCCCCGACCAGTCTCGTTGACCAAATAAGACTTTTCTGTATTTAGGAACTGACAGATAAGTGGTAAACTCAAGAGTTTCGATGACCCTCAGCGACCACACGCTGTTCCTGTTTAGACAGCCGGAGATAAACCATCGATAGATCATCATTCAGCAGATGATGGCACGTCCTCCTCCTTTCACAAACAATATGATGACGCCACAGTTGAGGATCTTATTGGGTCCTTATGTGTTTGCTGGAAGTGGACTCTCCCTAGATAAATATGCAATAGTCACTGTCGAATGAGCCTCACGTTGATCAATTATCAGAGGAACCAGACATTTTGATGTCAGTTTTCAAACATTTTCTGTTGTTTGCCTTTTTTAAAATCCACCGGTAAATTCCAGTGCAGTCTGTATTCTCACTGTCATATTAAATTATGTCACATTATTTCAGTCATAACATTATGACCGCTTGCCTAATATTGCATTTGTCCCTCCTTTACTGCCAAAACAGCCCTGACCCGTCGAGGCCTGGACTCCACTAGAGCTCTGATGGTGTGCTGTGGTATCTGACACCAAGATGTTAGCGGCAGATCTTTTAAGTCCTGTAGGTTGGGAGGTGGAGCCTCCTTGGATCACACTTGTTTGTTGATCTGGGAATTTGGAGGACAAGTCAACGCCGTTTTAACTGGTTGTTGTGCTCCTCAAAGCATTCCTGGACCATTTTTGCATCGTGGCTGGGTGCATTATCCTGTTGAAAAAGGCCACTGCCATCAGGGAATACCGTATCCATGGAAGGGCGGGCATGGTCTGCCGCAATGCTGGGTGCTACGTGTCAAAGGAGCGTCCACATGAACCGCAGGACCCAAGGTGTCCCAGCCAAACATTGCCCAAACTATCGCACTGCCTCCGCCGGCTTGCCTTCTTCCCAAAGTGCATCCTGGTGCCGAGTGTTCCCCTGATAAGCGACACACTCACCCCGTCATCCATGTGATTCATGGGACCAGGCCACCTTCTCCTCCATTTCTTGCTGGTCCAGTTCTGATGTTCACATGCCCATTGCTGGTGCTTTCGGCAGTGGAGAGGGGTCAGCATGGGCTCCCTGACCAGTCTGCAGCTACACAGCCCCATATGCCAAAAAGGGTGATGTCCTGTGTGTCTTTCAAAACCAGCAGTAACTTTTCGAAGCAATTTGAACTACAGTAGCTCATCTGCTGGGTCGGGACATGCAGGCCAGCCTTCGCTCCCCATGTGCATCAGTGAGCCTCGGCTACCCATGACCCTGCCGCCGGTTCACTGATTGTTCTCCCTTGGACCACTTTTGATAGGTCCTGACTCCTGACCACTGTAGACGAGGAACTCCCCCACAAGAGCTGCAGTTCTGGAGATGCTCTGAGCCAGCCATCTCGCCATCACAATGTGGTCCTTGCCAAAGTCGTTCAAATCCTTACGCTGACCTTACTAACGCTTTGAGGAAAAAACTGTTCACTTGCTGCCTAGTGTATCCCACCTGCTGACAGGTGCCGTGGTAACCAGATAGCCAGCGTTATTCACTTCACTTTTCAGTGTCATAATGTGATTTATTTTACATAAAGTATTTTGTCTTTCCTAAATCACTCGGGTCTGTCTTGCGACATTTTGGTGCCCAAGTGTAGAATCACGGGACCAAAATTAGAAAAGTGTCCTGGCTTGCTTCAGAAAAATAGATAAACAAAGTGAGATTCAATATCCATCTTTATTCATCTTTGTTTTATTTTCTACAGTTTTACTTTGAACACAGGGTCTGCACAATTTAAAAAGAAAATCCTTCATATAGAGAAAAAAAAACACAAAAATATTAGATTTTTTAGCTAATTTTGTTTAATATTTAACCAAAACAATGTAACACTGACAGAAAATTCATGACAACAGAGCGGCCCCACTGTCATTGTCTGTGTTATTCTACTGGCAGATGACCCATATTCACTATTTCCATCAACAGCTGTTGCGGCTGCAAAGCTGTCATTAATTAGGTCTGCAGGTTGGAAGTCAACTCTGGGACATCTAATGCAGGGTGACAATTATACAAACATGCATGAGCACAGATGTGTTTGTTTGTGAAGGCCTTGATCTAAAATTCTCCCTTGCAAAAACACAAGTCAGTCAGCGGAGGTTTGTTACTGGATGTTCTCGTGATGACATGTCCTCTGTCTGTGCCTGCAGAAAGCACCACCGTCGGCCATGTCCGGGTAGACCCCAACGCAGCGGTGCATGACCATGCTGAAGCGCTTGGACAGGATACGGTTTCGGGGCCAGAGGCGGGACGAGTTTGCGGACCTGGCGGAGTCGCCCAACACGTCTGACACGGAGTGCTGCGAGGACGTTGTGCTGAAACCCCGCAGCTCGGTCAGAGAGCCGGAGGAGGTCAGGGAGGCGGAGAGCGAGCAGCAGACTGATGCTCAGGTACTCAGACAGACCCGCCTGGACCTGAACACTGCCATTTCAGACCCCAGCAGACATTTGTTGTGTTGTAAATCAGATGCTGGTATTTAGGTTAAAGACCATTGTTGTTACCCACCTGGCTCGATATTTGAAGTCATATTTTGCCGCAGGGGCTCGTTCTCTGCAACTGTGATGAAACTCTTGAATAAGATGCCACCGGTACTCATGTGGATGACAAACAAAACCACCAAAATAAGAGCCAGAGTCTCTTGAGAGCTCAGTTGAGATGTTAAAGATGTTCCCCTACTTCCTGTTCCTGTTTATCCAGCCCTGCTGATACTCCCTTTTTCTGGCTGTCAGTCTCTGTCTGTGCACTCCGGAAATGTTCTGGAGGTTTTATTTGATACACTGAGATAAACTGGGTCATGTGTGTTATGGGAAGTAAGTAAATGCTCTGAAACCTCACATAGCTGTTTGCTGTCAGATGACGGAGAAGGAAAATAACAACTCTGTACACTGTCAGACCTGCCAACCAACCAGCTAGTCGCCCGCTTTAAAGCTTTTATTTCCTGTCACTTCTTTTTCAATTTCACCTCACTGTATTGTCTCCTGATGTGTGATTGATTCACATTTGTGTCTCATCACTCAGGCTGGTCCAGGAGCATTTTCTGCATCTCTCCAAGATGAAAGGACAGATCTGAATGAGGTCAAAGGTCACCTAGAGATCGCCTTGTTAGAGAAGCACTTCCTGCGTGAGTATTCTGACCTGAACTGCGCTGACTTTAGCTCTTTCAATCTCCAAATGCAAATGAGGAACCCAGGACAAGAACAATAGAAGGAACGTGTTTAGAGCAAGAAATAACTGGTCTGTTTATCTGGTGAAGCTTTTATTGAAACTCAGTAATTCAAAATACAAATTTTAATTGGCGCTGAATTCTTTTTGCCATGAGATTATATCCTAAAAAGCAACCACCAATCACAGCTCGGAGTGATCATTGCTCTTAGCATCCGTCTGTCTCTTACTTTTGCGTTGCTTTTCTCAAATGTAGAACTTCCATTCTCCTGTGCACAAGCACACACTTTTATGATGGTCTGGTTCAGCTATTAAATATTAAATGCCTGTTATTCACATAATCATAATGAAAGGTCGCAGTCAAAAAAAAAAAAATGTTTGAGTCATTGTTGTTTTTTCCGCATCATTTTGGAGTCAAATGTCCCACAGCATAACAGCACGCTAGGTAATCCGTCAATAGCTGCCTGTCTACTTTATGTAACACACACAGCTATTAATAACTCTGCTGACCTCACCTTACACACACACAAGTGCACACAAAAATCATTAATTTATCATGCGGAATACTGGGATGGACATCGGATAGGAGAAGGTAAGTGAAGGATACCAGATGTGGACATCACCATGTCGACATTGACGAATCTGCGAGACCGATAGATCAGCTGATATCAGCCTGTTGCAGATTTATGGTGCCAGGGCATATTTTGAATAAGAAGTCAAATTATGTTTAAAGTCATTTACAAAGTTACACCATTGCACTGTTGGTCCTTGAGAGTTTATTTGTCAAGTCTTCATTTGGGATAATTTCTCCTTTGATTTATACTTGTTCTTCTTCATAATTTTACTTGAGTTTATACACCCAGTATTTCAAGTATATCTCTTTTTGAAAAGATTTGTGCTGCCCATTGCTTGTATTTACTGTATTTCAGAGGTGGTTCCTGAATCAGACAAAACCCCATGGGGTCCAAAAATTAAATTTATTATGGGGCGCTTCGTGTAGGTCAGATTATTTGAAAACGTGAAATTCCGACCTCAGTTTTAGGTACGATCTGAGTTATGATGTGCGCCGTGTTCTCACCGCTCGCAGACCTGCCTCTGATCATGTGTCGCTCCATCTGTTTCAGAGGAGGAGCTGAAAAAGCTGCGAGAGGAATCCAACGTGGAATCGCTGAGACAGGAGCTGGAGAGGGAGCGATGCAAGTGCATCGACTTGGAGCAGAAGATCAATGAAGTCATGAAATCCAGGTGATTATTTTAAAAATACTTTTATCTAAAAAGCCAGTCGGAGACAGACATCAAGCCGGAAGGATAATATTAGTAAGTCACTGTGTGCTCTTACTCAGTAGATGTTTCTGGTCATTTCACAGACTTGAAGATTCACCTCCTCAGATACCTAAAGCGCCACCTCCTCCCCCACCTCCACCTGCAGTCAGCATTCCAGGTGAGCTGCACACACACTCTCTTTCTTTTCGATGCTGTGCACACATGCCTGGGTACAAATCGCAGTGTGTGAATGCTTAAAAAGTGCCAATGAATATGCTTTTAACATTCACGAGACTCTTCTTTCTTTCCGCTCAGACAAACAGAAGGACACCGTTTCCAACAGCTTCCAGAAATGGCTTTACGATCGCTTTGCCGTTTACATCGAAGACTTCCGCTTCCAACCAGAGGAGAAGCCGGTGGAGCCGGAGGAGCCGCTGAGTGCCAAGAGGTGAGAGGGAAGAATCCAGGTTTCACATCATGAGTAAGTTTTTTATTATTGTTAGTTTTTTAACACATTAGAGTGGAATCTAAATGAACGTTTTTCTGGTCCACAGGTTGACCGAAAACATGCGGCGTCTCAGTGAGTAAACTTTTTTTTTGCCACGCAACACGTTCACAGCTCCAACGCATCACAATGACAGTACAAATCAGAGCGCCAGCCAGGATCAACCTTAGATTATAAAAAAAAATCTTGAAGTTGATAAACTGTCTAATGTAAAAAAGAACTAATAAGTGGAACATTTTTAAATTCATCACATAACCTTGAATTTAGAGCCTTAAGATCACTGGTGTTCGACACAATAGTTTGTCACAATCAATTTCAGACAGTCTCACCCACTCGCAAGGTTCATTGAGAAAGAAAAAAGTCTGAAGATTTCAGAGAGAATCATTTGATGGTAAAACCAGCTGCAGCTCCTCTAGAAGGTCTTTCTGCAAGATTTTTCAGATTTGTGGGATCCTGCTGCTGTTCGGCCATATGAGCACAAGTGAGGGCCAGCGCTGATTGGAGGTCTGGATTATTTTGCAGTCCACTTCATCCCAAAGTTGTTGGATGGGCTGAGATTTAGGCAGTCAAATTCTTCCACACCATCGAGATTCGAGATTAATTTATTTTATAATTTAAAACAGGGCTGCATACAGATGAGCGTATAAATGAGAAAATGTAGAAATAAAGCATGCTCATACTGGAGTGTGGAGGAGGAATTAAGGAGTCTCACCGCCTGCAAAGAGGAAAGCCGCCCTGTACTCTGGAGGCTCACCGGTGCTCGCTCCTGTGTCACTGGCAGATGGCAGAAGGTGAACATGCGGCTGTCGTCTCTCAGCATTTCCTGGGCTCGGTGCAGATACCTCACATCGCGGGTGTTTGTAATCACCCGCGACAGAGCCTGTACCGTCCCCGGCTGAGCACATCCCATGAAATTTGTGATGTTTCCAGCCGCAGCGCTTTAGGAGCTGTGTTTACCAGTGCTGACGTATGTGATGGCATGCTGAAATATAACTCAAGGAGGGATGAGCAATAGTAATGTAAAATATCACTGCGTGCTGGAGCATTAAAACTTTCCCTTCAATGGGACCGAACCAGGAAAACTGACTTTGACTAAAAGTGCAGGGGTGTCCACATCTTTTTGTCCACGTGTTGCTCTTTGGAGAAGAATGTCAGGTTTTATTCAGCTCGCCTTTCCCAGCCATGGTCATTTCTGTCTGTTGTCCTCTCCAGAACGAGGATTCAGACCTGTGACCAACTTCATGAGGAACCTCTCTGCCTTATCAAGCTGGTACTCTGTCTACACGTCAGCCATCGCCTTCATCGTGAGTCCATGAGCAGTTAGAGCAGAGGCAAACTGATGTCCGTTGGTCGGTTTTCACACATGCCACACAATAATCAGACACAACGCGAGAGATGAAGAGGCGCGTGCGCGTTCTCCACAGGTCTACATGTACGCAGCGTGGCACGGCTGGACCGTCCCCATGTTTCTGTTCCTCGCCATCCTCCGCCTCTCTTTGAATTATCTCATCGCCAGGTCAGTCCAAGCCCCACCCACTTGGCATCAGCCAGTCACACAGCCACAATCAATACCAGATAAAAGAAAATGTTGCCGATGTAATAGCCACGCATCCTTTAAAACCTCTCACGGTCTTTGTTTTTTTTTTTGGTTTGTTGTAGTCGTTTGTTTTATAGTTTTGTTTTCTCAACAAAACTGTTGACATTCTTTGAAACCTATGTTCCCATGACGCATCGCTCCCAGGGGCTGGAGGATTCAGTGGAGCATCGTACCTGAGGTCTCGGAGCCAGTGGTGAGGAACCTCTCTCCACACGTGAAAGTGGTCCATATAAATTGAGCTGCAGGAGCTCAGCGTGGTGCACAGATGGCATACGGTGACGGACATTTGTCGGCACACGACGTCACAGCTCTTCCTCCTTTTGTCCTCCAGGAGCCTCCCAAAGAAGACTTGACGGTGTCGGAGAAGTTCCAGCTGGTTCTGGATGTAGCTCAGAAAGCTCAGGTGAGGCTCGACACAGGCTGCTCGTCACAGGCGACGCCTCCTGGGGAGACCCGAGCCTGAGCGTTCTTGCTTTGTGTTTCGTCCTCACAGAATCTGTTTGGGAGGATGGCCAACATCCTGGAAAAAATAAAGAAGTGCGTATGTCGCACGCACGCACGCACGCACGCACGCACGCACGCACGCACACACACACACACACACACACACACACACACTTTGTTCCAGCCCAGGCAGAGCTGACTCAATGCTCAGATCAGATCTGCTTAATCAACCGTGTGTGTGTGTGTGTGTGCGTGTGTGTGTGCGTGTGTGTGTGCGTGTGTGTGTGTGTGTGCGCGCGCGCGCGCACGTGTGTGTGCAGTCTCTTTATGTGGGTGCAGCCAGAGTTAACTCAGAAGCTGTACGTTGGTCTGTGGGTGGCCTTCATCTCTTCCTGCTTGCTGCCCTACAAACTGCTTGGATTCATCATAGGTACGTCATTTAAATGCACCATGTTGTCACTATGTAACCAGCAAACATAACATTTCCCACAAAACTGCCCTGAATTATACTCGAACATTTTAAATCAGATGTTTAGACTCCACGTGCTGAAATACGCATCTGCTGGAAGTGCTGAGTTTTCGAAAGAAACAACATTATCATCACCACCTGGTCCTCACACAAAGTATCAGTTGATTTGGGTCTTTATTACCTTTTTGAAAGATGTTTTGAATTTACCCTGAATCAATCTTATTTATAATTTCTATCTACTTTCCAGGGCACGTTCTATATTTTTACGAGTTGCGTGGCCAACATATCACCTTGAAACTGCTGCAATGCCACTTTGATCAAAAATGCAAAACATTGCATTTCTTTATGTACTGTAAGCTATATGAGACTTCAGCCTGCTATGTGGTCTGAAATTCCACCCAAATATTTTTCAGAAGTAACTGATTTATCGGGACCTCACGCCATCTCTCGTAATTTTATCCAAAAGAGTCCTCACAACAGCTCCATCACAAATCTAGCGTCATTGCCAAAAAGAAATAATTACTGACGCCAAACAGCCTCCATCAGCAGGAAAAATGAAAACTTTATCATCAATACTTCATACTGAAATTTAGATTCTGCTTGTGTGTCTTGCATGTTTGTTCCAGTTTATTGAGCTCTCGTCAAAGCACCCATCTGTTTTGATATCGATCGCTCATGTGCCCGACAGCCTCCAGCATCGCGTTGCCATGTCACTGACTGAGATCCAGTGCCGTTGTTTGATCAGCGTCTTCCTCCTCTCTGCCCCACCGTCTCAGGTGTGTACGTAGGCATCAAGTTCTTCATCATCGACTTCATCTTTAAGAGCTGTCCCAAGCTGAGGCAGTGTTACGACACCCCCTACATCATCTGGACAAATTTGCCCACCGACCTGCAGCTGAAGGAGCGCAACAACACCATGCTAAGCAGGCGGGTCAGTCCAAACACACCACACTCACACACCTGAGACACTGCCAGCGGACTCTGTGAACCGCGAGGACCATTGTGCGCCTGGTTGAGGAATGTTGAGGTTAATGGAGACCGTTGTCTCCTTCCTTGCCGCTAATCCCTCTTTTTTCCCTGACTGAATAGGCTGACCGAATAGTCAGGAAGCGTTTGAGGAAGTGCAGCGCTGCTCTGAGTGGACAAACCACCAGATGGCAGTGCAGCAGGATTATTAGTCTGGCTGATGTTGGTCTGTAAAGTAGAATTTTTGGGGTCGTTTCACTTTCAGCCCGCTACTTAACATTTCTTAGCAGTTTTTTAATAAACTAATATAAATATAAACACACTCTCTCTCTCTCTCTCTCTCTCTCAACAAGTAAAGCTCCTCAATTAATGTAATCATAAAAAGTAGAACGGAAAGTTAAGTGTGAGAGTTTTTTTTTCCGATTTAATTTGAACCCCCAAGCTTATTTTCAGAAACACCCGAAAGAAACATCTGAGATCTGCAGAGAAAACATCGGCTCACATGCGTCCCGGAGCCAAACTGGATCGCTACCGAGCAAACCCAGACTAGTACAGACTGGGTCAGTGTGTCACCGACTGACTGACTGACTGACTGACTGACTGACTTATTGGTCCCCGCAAACGTGTCTGGTTCCATGTCTCTGAGTGGTTGTGTTTTTCTCTCTCAGCTGTCTGAGTGTGAGCAGGTAGGATCTCTGTGTCTGTGTGTATTTGAAGCGTAGAGCTCAGTAGCGCGTAGAAGGGATAACTTTTGTGCATTCTTAGACGTTCTTAGACCTTAGTGCGTTCGTCAACATCGAACCAATCAGCTGCTGTTATTCTAACCTTTATAGTTATAGTCTAAATGTCTAGAACTTGCAACCAGAGTGAGATATCCCAGCACCTACCGGTCAGCTGGTTAGTAAACATCCTGATCCCGCTTCCCCTTCAGTGACCCTCCATCCAGTGCCAAACTCAGGGCACAGCTTCGGGTTTTACACAGATATATTTAAGTTTTGTATCCGAGTTTTGTTTTTTTTCTAAATTAAAACTAAATTTTTAGGTTTTTTTTTCTTCAGTTATCAATTTAAAAAAAACCCTTCCAAGTGCAGCACACATGTGGTAGGGCTGACTTAGGCCAGTCAAGCGCAAACGGCACAATCCAGAACAGGGATGTGGTAAATCTGCCGCTTTTCTGGGGAGCTGGCTCATGTTGAGCTGCTGCTGCTGCTGCTGCTGCTGCTGCACACAGGGCAGAAAACAGTATGTATAAATAATTACAAAAGACGGGCAGGTTTACACACAGGTTGAAAATCTTTTAAAGGTAGTCCAGTTTATGACTTCTGCCGTTCCGCTCCATCTACCTGTTCAGGGTCCTGGCGCGGCCGGTCGAGGCAGCCTCAGCGCCGGAGCTCCTGTGGGAGTCGGCCGGGACGAGGAGGGAGGACGATACTACAGCACCAAGAGGGGAGCCTTCCATGAGGTGTTCAGCCTATCGGAGAGTGAGCGACCCCTGTCAGGTGAGGGAAGAACAACCTACAAGGCGGTCAACACACTCGTCTCCGGTGGCAGCCCCGGCCCCCGGATTCAGTGCAGCAGGTGATATTTCTGAGGTTTGGTTGCGTTTCAGTGTGTGAGAACGGCTGGCGCTGCTGCCTCATTAACCGGGACAGGAGGACGCCGACGGACTACATCCGCAACGGAGTCCTCTACGTCACTGAGAAGTAAGTCTGCCGCATTTGGCCGGCTCATGTTGGTCTCGCGGATAAAGCAGGCAGAACAGAGGTCAACTGCGTTTCCTCTGATGGGTCAAATCATTAGAAATGCCAAGATAATGCTGCAGTACATCCTCTTTTTATTTTGATTACATTGTTCTATTTTTTTTTTTAATTGAATATGTATGTGAAAGATGCTTATTTAAATGGTCATTTTGGAGGCTGTGATTTCTGATGCTATTGGAACTGCACTGGATTATACTAAGAGCTGTTCCTTTTCTCTCAAAACTTAATTCATCGCACTGTTTAATATAGTATGATGTAACAGCCTCCAAAATGGCCATCACTATAAATCCACACCTCTCACAGACAGATTCAACATAACGTCAATAGGCCACCGTTGTAATCTTGGTCTTTGAGCTCCGCTTAGCAGTGACTTTGGATCCCCGGCTCAGCTCCCGTCTTGAACTCAGCCTCCTCTGCCTCCTCAGCCACTTGTGTTTTGAGAGCTCCAGCTCCAGGTCCGGATCCTCCAAGAGGAACAAAGTCATCAAGCTGCTGGACATCACGGACATACAGAAGGTGCAACAGTGTTCACTCGTCCCCGACTGTCACATTTGCCTCTGCAGATTCACACAAATTAATAATCATTTACTTTGTTCTCTTCTGTCCCTCGCAGTACAAAGTTCTGTCTGTGTTGCCTGGATCTGGGATGGGTATCTCTATAGCAACGCCATACACTCAGAAGGTAAGAGTGACTCGTCAAGGGGGCGAGCACTCTGAGCTGATGTCTGTTTACCTGTATTAAGTGTTTTTTTTTAGGTTTATGTTCTGGCCTTCAGTTTGAATATTTAGAGTAAATAGACAACGCGATTTCTGTTGTGGGTAAACTCTCTTTGCTCTGCAGCCAATGGTCTTCGGAGCAATGATGCACAGAGACGAGGCCTTCGACGCCATCTTCACGCAGCACATGAAGATCGTTGCCACGGCTACAGCCACCAATCCAGAAACATAGTAACTCTGAGGCCAGACGGCGACCTTCGCTCAGACGCTGTTCATTGGTGATGTTTGCGAAAAAGCTGCTTCCTTGTCGTCCCGCCGGTCTGCTTTCATTGTGAACTCGTCACTCGACAAACTGCGTAATAAATCAGCGATAGCGATTAAATCCAACGATTCGCTCGTTACCGATTCCATGTCTGAATCGGGCAAATTCCAGTGACAGAAGCAATTTTATAGAAAGCCTCCGTGAAACAGATCACGTCTGCGGCTCAGTTTACTAACAGTTTCAGATAACCGTCAGAACAAATACTTGGAATGCGTAATGTATAACTCATCTGCATTGTACTTAGTAAGCCTTACAGTCACTTAATGTTACAATACTTTTTTTTTTCTTATGTGGTGGTAGAAGCGACATTCCATCCGAACATATGTACTGTATGTGTGATCCACTCAATGAATCCCGTTCTTTTTACTGAGTTTATGCTTCCCTCGACTAAGAACTGGAAGCCAAAGCTAAGAAGAAGGAAACGGTGCAATTTTTGTCAAATCACAATCCAACCCGCTTTTTAATTTACTTCCATGGTTGGTGAGAAGCTAAAACAAACGCACACAAAAAAAAACACATGTAGATTTGAATTTGTCACTGATTTGCTGTCTCAACTGAAACTGCGTTCATATTCTCAAGCCTATTCTCAAGGTACAACGACAGACCGACCTGAAAAACGTTTGCTGCTAACGGTCCAGTTATCGTTTACTGTAGCTTTCGCTTTCGCTCGCAGCCAAAAGGTCAACTTAAGTCTTCGGCTTCGACTTTTACTTCTTCGACGCAAGCAAGCGAAAAACCTAACTGATCAAAACAAAAATCTTTTGTTGAAAGGGACAGTTCACCCAGAATTGAGAATTCATTCGTTATCCACTCGCCACTATGACGCCGGAGGGGTGGGAGAAAGGGACCGCAAAACACTTTTGGCCTGTCAGTTCTTAACGGCGTCGCAGCCAAATCTGATACAACTGAAGTCGCTGTTATCTTACTAGCCAGGAGCCAAGTTCGTGGTCGGGCCACACACACACACAAACAGCTACATTGTGGCTAGAAACATGGTGAAAGTGATGCCGTTTTGTCTCGAATTGGAATGTCACACCTTCAGGACACCAAAAAACTGAAGTAAAGGACTGTTTTGATTTGGCTGTAACGCTGTTTACCCCTGAAACTCCAAAAGTGTTATCGCGACATGGATTTGAAAATCTCAACGCAAATAAGTTTTTGGCAGCTGGTTTATGTGGTTAAAGGTGCAGCTAGGTGAATTACAAATATTGCTGCTGATCACTTTGTTCTATGACTGTAGGGCATCATAGTCGTATTTATCACATTTGCGTCACAAAAATTCATGTGAGTGACATCATTACGCTCTTCACGTTTTGATTTAAAAATTGTCCAAAAAAGAGGAATTATCTCTTTTTGCTCCAATAACTAAATGTAAAGTGAGGATAAAATTTAGGTCTTTCTGTGGTAACGAAACCTTCCGAACACCCAGTTCTAAACAAAACAAGAACCGCAGTTTTACAGTTCGCCTTGTCTTGCTTTTAGTTTTCAGCGTTTTACCGAGTTCTTTCATTGCCAAATGTTCTTTTGTAGTTTTACATTTTACACGGTTTGCAATATTAGTGTAAGTTGTAAACACTGTGTTGCCTCTTTCAGACATTTTGTTTCTTTTGCTTCTTTGTCTTCAGCTTTTTCTGTCTTTAGGGGTTTTATAAAATTGTATTTGTACCAACAGGTGTAAAGTTTTGAAACGAAATAATCACTGTTGTCGGATTGCCATGTACATTTTTTTTTTTTTTATGATTTTAGTAAAAACATGAACTGAACTCTTGACTCGCCTGTTTTTTGTGCAGTACCTTCATCAGCCTGCTGGCGTCAGTAGCGGCCCATCTACTTTCCCCATCCACTTTTTTTTCTATACCTTGATGGAAAACATTAGGAGGTGAAGGAAAGATGTGGAGGAAAATTAATTCGGACTCAGGAAAACGCAGCCGTTGCCGTTATTAATGCAGAATAACACAATTAACAAGATAGTCTCCCGGCAAGAATATTCCTCTATCAGTGTCACTCAGATGTTTCCTTTGTCCAACAATCACTGAATCCACCCGTTTCCCTCAAGCCGCATATCTTTAAAATGTTGTGCGGCCAGCCGGAAGAAAGCACGCTGATGACACCCACTTACACGACTGCGCCAGTGTGTCGTGCTCACACTGCCGGTGCAGTTATTGCAATATTGTGCAATATTGTGATGAGCATTAGAAGAGATAGAATGAAAGTTGGACAACACTTTCAGCACAAGCGGTGTGTTTATACCCTATTTTCAGCAGTCTGTCCTTTAACCCTTCAGAGGTTCTATCCAAACGCATTTGTCCCTAATGACAAAAAATGTCAGCCTCTCAAAGACTGCAGTAAAAATATTATGTATTTTTTTTGTCCACTTTAAACAAAATCTTTTAAAACTACTTAAGCATGAACCTTTTCATTTATTGCTATTGGGATTTTAGCCCTTTAAAGGCCTGTACATTTTGATTGAAAAAAAAAACTAAAATAATTTCCATAAAAGACATTTCGAAGTGTATGTTATTATTATTATTATTATTATTATTATTATTAGGCCCTGAGATGGGTCAGTGACTGATAGCAACACTGATTTTGATGTCAGATATATAAAGAAACTCACACTCGGAGTCTTGCTTTTAATGGGAAAAAGTGGTGCCATCTTGGTGAACAAGTATAAAAATTGAAAGCTAATAGTCCAGACATGAAATCTAAACATAACAGAACGCATTGGTTTATTTTAAGATAAATGTGGGATCAAAAATGGCATTTTCACTGTTTTTTTTAATTGGACATTTTTTGGTGTTAGGAACAAATGTGTTTGCTTTTGTGTAGCTTAACCATTTTAGGCTAATTTAAGAAACTGAGACGACCGTTCTAAAAAAAAAAATTGAAAACGAATATCCTCTGGCAAATTTGAGCTACATTCATTCAACGCAGCCAAAATGGCTTGAAAATAAAAATATACGGAACGGCACAAAAAGTCCTGAGGATCTTTAAAATTAATGATACAATTACTCTGGCTGGACATCAGTCCTCGCAAATGGTGTGAGTAAGTCGGGCAGGAGTTGCACACTCCCCTGGGCCCAATGGAATGCCATACAGGCCCTATAAAAATGCACAACAGGTACTAAGTTTCCTATGGAGGCTGATAAAGGCGGTGTGGCAGGAGCAAGCGATACCAGCATCTTGGCGGAGGGCAGGCGGAGTCCTTATTCTTAAGGACTCTGCCCCCCGTGACTCTCTGGCCCTCACGCACAGGGCGGGGGCCTGTGGAAGGTGGGGGCAGAGATAGCAGATGCCCAGCCGGTATCGGGGGGGGGGAAACCCTGCTCATCCTCCTCACTTACATCTCGGGGAAACAAACTAACCAAGGGACTGTATCACCTCGTCCTAAAGAGAACTACATCAGCCAGCCATTTGCCATTTATTCTTTTATTTACACGAGTTCTCTTCGCACGCAGTCAAACTCTTCCAGTGGAAACGGCGGGTGTGAGACAGTTGTGAGTCACGGTTGCAAGTATCGGGAATTCCACTACCACAGACATTTACAACAGACGTCTGTTTCTGTCATCGACAGCTGTCTCGCTTCGAGTCCGCCATCATGCATCATCATTCACCAAGTCGCCCGCCATGAACGACACGAACCTGTAAATGATTCACCCGGGTACAGTTCCATTCTTTTTCTTTTCTTTTTTTTTCTCTTTTAACTCAGCTCTTTCCTTCCAGTTTCAAAGCTCAAATGCAAAAAAAAAGAAAGAAAATTAATAGAAAAAAAAAGATCTGTTTCAAGTCGAAAGCTTGAGAAACTTCCAGCTGATCCTTCCTGCCTCACACACACACACACGTAGTATAAGGTTACACTGCATCTGATATATACATATACATATAGATATATACAATAGTGTTAAAAGATTTGAATCACTGAAGACGCTGGCACTTATAAAGGATATTCACTGGTAATCACTCGACTTTTTTTTTCTGCCTTAAATCAGCTGCGCTCTGCCATCTGTAGTGACTGATAAGCGGTGCTTTCCTGGGCTCGCTACAAATTAATCATTAGATTTTATTGTGGGTGGTTGGAGCGGCGTCCTCTCGTTTTTCCCGTCACACGTCAAGGGTCAAGTCTTTGTCACTGTGCGAGTCCTCCGCCGGATCCTCCAGCTTTACTCCCAGTCCGCTATCGAGGTCCGCGTCAGAAAAGCCCACTTGTACTTCTGAGGATTTCTGCGGCCGGTTCTCATCTTCCTCGTCTTCTCCGCCGCTCGACAGTCCCTCATTTTCTTCTTCGCTGTCGTCCTCCCTGCTATCTGGGATGATGACCACCTCCTCCTTAGCGTTGGGGTCAATGTCCTCCTTAAACCAGACCGACTTGTATCCCTCCTCCATGCGTCTCTCCTTCGTCAGGATGGGCTTCACCTCCTTCTCGTTTTCGGCCCTGTCGGAGCCCGCCTGACTGCCGCCGTCGTTCAGGAGGTCGTGCAGTGACGTTTCATATTTCAGGAAGTCTTCATTGCGCGGGAAGCCTGACATGGCACCTGCCATTATGTCTCCACCTGATGGACCACCAAAGCCCTGGCTATCTCCATCGTCATCATTCTCAAACGCCTGATTGGTGTACTGGATTCGCTCCTTATGACCACCGGAGCTTTGACCCACCTGTGGAAAGATGATGCATTCACAGGGAGAAGAGTTAAAAAAAACAAAACAGACCAATCAAAATCTCACAATCCTAGAATGCCTGACGGTCTCTTCCTATCTTCATCCTCAAGAGTGTTTTGATGTCAGGACGCACTCTTGGAAGGTGTCTCCGCCTGAAAAGCTCAAGTCGGGGAACAAAAACTCTGCCATGTGCATCAGACGTGACATTTATAGGGCGTTTTTTTTTTTTTTTTTGCTGAGAGCAACACATGCGCGACTGGTCAGAAGTTTTAGAGCAGCAAGTTTGCATTGAAATTACATAACTTTTGCTAGCGTATCTCAAGACATGCCTCTCTCAATTACTGATCCCATTTTGGACACCGTTGAGCTTGACTGTGACTGAATTGTGGCTTCTCCCTTGATGGTTTCCGAAGGCCTTTAGATGCCGGAAGAAACTGTCCCCAACGACACCTTTCCTGTATTTACACTTTCCCTAATGGAAAGACAGACACTTTGAAGGGTTATACTGGTATATCTGTCCTACTTCTGCCCACGATGGTGCAATAGACGACTTCCTGCAGTGAAATATATTCCAAATAATGCTTCAGACGTCGTAGCGCAGTTTGTTCAGACAATGCTTTCATATAGACAGATGGATGGGAAGTCATCAATAAAGCTGGGATACTTTTAGGAAAGGTTTGTTTCCCTCAAGGCTTCATTTACTTCCACTGCCGCGGAAAAGCTTCAAGTTACACACATCCCTGACCCCTGACTGCTTACTGGTGTTATCAGTAAAAGTTGCGTAAATTTTGGTTAAAAAAAAAAAAAAAAAAATCAGACAGTTCTGAAATTTTTCAATCATAGTGGAGCACATTTAAGATAAACGGTGGGTCACATATCTGTCTGCAAAACAATGATCTAGCGTTGTTGAAATTACAGCACGTGTGTAGCAGCAAAATGCAGTAACAATACTTTGGCCAACTTGGACTCACAGAGCTCCGAAACATGCTGGCTTCATAGATTTTTCTCCAGTCCGCTTTTCCCTTATGAATGCGATGGGCGAGCACCCCAATGACCACCAGACAGGTCAACAGCAGGACTCCCAGTGTCACACCGAGCGCTGCCATGTCTTCTGGCCCGTAGCCACCTGACGGGACGACAGCTCCGTCTGCACGAACAAAGGTCAGACATTCAGTGCACGGGGTCCTGTGCCGATGAGGAGCGGCGATAATCAGCGTCAATCAACAGCAATCTCAACCGCCGCCGTCACACGTGCTCGGTTTAACTGCCAAACAACATCAGTTAGATTCAATTTTTCAATTCAACTTTATTTGAATAGCCCAGAAGCGCAAATGACATTGCCTTAGTGGGCTTTACAGTCTGCACAGCGAGCGACCACCTCTGTCCTTAGACACTCATTCCGAGTTGAGGCACGCGGTGACGATTACAGGAAGCTAGTGCTGCGTCTTCTCTTGACACCCTTTGAGTCCAAAATGGAGGCCCGTTGCGCTCACAGCAGCTGTCAGTCAGGAAGTCACACCTCCTTTGTATGGCATAAAATACCTAATTAAAACCACATGTAGAAGAAAATCTCCAAGCACGGAGGGCGTGCTTTTGGTGACCTGCATTGCAGTCAGTCACCAATCAATCCAATCATCTTTTGGCTTCACACATGTGGGGGGTTGGGTGGAGGTGGTGTCGTCCATCTTTATGCAGCAAACGGGCGAAGCTAAACGGTACGAGGCTCCATCTTGACACCAGGCGGCGAGGATGAGCTGCCGTTGGAATCTGGAAGCCAGTTTGCGGCAGCGTTCGCGCCCAAGGAAGGCTTGGGCGCGACGTTTTGCTTTGCCCCCACGGTTTTCACGCTCACCTTTCCTGCTACCTTTTGCTCGACAGAATAAGTGCATAACTTGACTGAGGGACTAAGAGAATCATGTGACCACCTGTGGGAGGTAGCGCTGTGCTGGCAGTGGAAATGCTTCCCTCACTGGTTGAACTGGGGTCAGTGGTGGAAATGCTGTCTTCAGTGGACAAGGTGGAGGCGAGTGTGGAGGCGAGGGTGGAGGCCATGGTGGAGGCCAGGGTGGAGACCACGGTGGTGGCGACACTTTCACTGGTGGTGATGGGGTTGGTGGTGGACACGGTATCTTGGGTGGTCTTGAGGTCAGTGGTGGATCCCTCTGTGATCACCGTGGTCATGACGGCTGTGGTGCTCAAAGGCAAAGTGGTGGTGGTGAGACCTGGGAGGAGAGCACACTTTGAAGCTGGATTACTGGTTTCACCTCACGCGTGCCCCTGTTTTCTCCGAAGCTTCGCGGTGTGAAAAGGACGCCCAATTGTGCCTGTTTGTATTTGCAGCTCGTAAGAAAATGGGTGTTCATCACATGTGTACGCTGTCAGCATGGGGGACCCTTCTCTTATCATTAGAGTGTACACTCTCACACAAAAGGAACAATGAAGCATTGGCAGTTAAGGTCAAAACTGCTCTTTGTCTCTATGCTTTCGTGAGGTCATATTCCCAAACCTTTTGCCCGAGGTGATGGATGTTCTACTCATGCAAACCTGCACGGGTTGACATCTGATCCGCTGCTTGAAATGTTCTTCTCGCTGAGTCTTCAGCTCAACCCCCAGGTACCTTTGTTCAGCTTTAGATAAGCTAATGGGAACGCTGCCAATCAGACTTTGTGTCTCAAAGAGCTGCACCATGACTATATGAAAAAGGTCTTTGTCCACATTCAAGAAGTGAACTCTTCTGCTTGTCTTTAATAACACGATTAGAGCAGACCGAACACGGGGCTGGTTTAACAGTAGATATTTGTATGGACTCGAAATCACTAAGTCATCTTTAATTGCGACTGTCAGGGATGAGTCAGCCTCTGTTTTCCACTGAGAGGATGAAACTGATTTGATTGAATTCATTTCGGCTGCTCTTAAAAAGTTACTGTATTCCCAGAAACACTAAGGGGTATTTTGAACTAGACACAGATTAAATCTAAAAGGCATCGGTGGATCTTTTGACCTGGAGACCTCAGCAGTCAAATGCTGCATTGAACTGTAGAAGAACCCGGAGACGGAATGTTAATGCGGACCAACCTCTCAACCTTAAGTTCAGCCCTTGAAGGTTCTCTTCCTACCTGATGTTACCTCCACTGAGAGCTGAGCTGTGGCTGATTCGTCGGTAGACGTGTCTTCTGCCACCACCTGGGAGAAGAGGTCGGGTACTTAATGAGAAATTGATTAATTTCGTCAGGTTTAGCTTGTCTTAGATTTTACACTCACTTGCAGAGATAATGTGGTCTCTGGAAGATCCTTAATCATGAACAAGAAGCCGTCGATGATGGAGAAATCGCTGCTTCCATTGATGGAGTAAGTGAGGTGGGGATTTAAATTCTGTGTCAGCAGAAGTGGAAACGTTTGAGCAGCACATCGAGTGTGGAGAGCACTCTGCACATGTGGCTATCAAACCTACAAAACTGGGAGAGTCAATGTGCCATTCCACACTAGTACGCCACTTTCAGTTCAGATTGAAGCTGTTGGCACACACACGTAAAACCTCGAGTGTTATACTTTTAATAGAAAGTAGCTCTTGTGTCCCTAATCACATTACCACAGACATATTAGAATGTGACATCATCCTCATCATAATCAACATAATGCTGTATCAGAGTGAGAAAAATGTCTTGTGTGAATGAGATGCCAGCTACAAGACCTAGCATCATATCATAGATTGGAAATATGAATAAATGTGATCAATGCTTCAATACCAACTTGGGAAGTAAAATGTACAAAATGAGTACAAAATGACTAAAATAAGCCCAAGTTGTGGTAAAACAGAAGAAATGTTCCTTTAATACAGCCGATGTTTGTGATGGTGTTTCACCCCAGTGGCAGCGTAGTCCTTGTCCGAGGCGACGATCCGCAGAGGCTCGTCCTGGTTGTCCGGGTCCATCGCCATGGAGCCCACCGCCGAGACCACGCCTCTGTACTGAGGCCTCTGAAACTGTGGAGGGTGGAGGCTTTTCACCTGAACGTTGACTGTGACGCTGGTGGTGGCAAATTGATAAATGTTCGTCCTCTGAGCGGCCTGGGAGACAAAAACAAACCTGATGGGGGATTTCAAAAGAAAAAAAAGAGATGGAGGACATTTGTCTCCCCACAAAGTTGATGAATTTGCAAGTTAGAAGCAACGCTGGTAATTTAGAAATATTCAGGTTGTAAGTTTATCTCAGAAATTTGCGCCACTGTAAATCAAAAACAAAACAATCACCAAAATACAAATGTCGTATTTTTTTTTATTGATTTAACTGTGCAGTAAGATTTTTTGGTTAATTACAGTCATTACTATCTAAACCTTGTCCACACTCTCAAGTACAGTATGTCATTCCAATGGAGTGTAAAAGCTGGAGTGTGTTCCATATTTGCCTTAAAGCAGAGTTCCTAGCAGCTGTGGCGCTAAAGTTGAACCCTCCAGGGACGACCACATTATCAGCCAAAGCATTGACAACCTGATCGACATTTTTGGGTAATTAATTAGTGAGATGGATATGTAAGTATGTAAGTACTTTCTTTTTTTTTCCACACCATGTTGGGTGACATTAACTTTTTTGATTTTTTTTGTTGAGCGTGTCCAAAACCTCAGAAAATCCACTTTCTACAAGTGCAATGACCTGCAGTATATCTGTTGAAATGTGACCGGCACCCAACCCGAACACGTATGATAGGTTCTGAACCGACATTCAGATTTCGTGAACCTCTGCCTGTTCTGTTGCGTCCTTACCAGCACAGTGAGACCGATGGTCTCCAGCACGTCGGCTGCCCTCAGCATGCTGATGTTCCCCGTGCTCGGGTTGATCGCAAACAGGCGGTCGTCGTTTCCTACAACACGGACAGACTGAGCTGCTTCCCTCAGCCAATAACGTGCGGCCTTGTTTCTGCAGACCCAAATCGAGCCACTGCTTGCAATTACAGTCTGAGCTGCCTACCGCTTATGATCGAGTACGTCATCTCCTCATTTATCCCGGAGTCACCGTCGATGGCATAGAGTGGACCTGGTTTTAGTTGCAGCAGTCCTGTCTGCAAGGAGAAGACTCTGATCACCATGTGGCTATAAAAGTGGTTCAACCTGAGGAACGGACGCTCACAAATAAGGAGTAAATGTGGAAGAATAGACAGTCAGACTTGGTTTCGGGTGTATCCGGCCACTAAAGTTCAGACCGGAAGTGACGCACCTCCTGTTCGTTTAAGACCACCCTGCTGGTGTAGCCGGTGCTCTGGCAGACCAAAGCCCCGCCCACCACCTGCTTGGCACAGGGCTGGAACCACGGTGGCCTGTTGTCCACATCTACGACGGTGACCAAGATGGTGGTGCTGGCGGTGTTCGAGGTCCCGGACGAGCCGAACGGCGTGTCCTGCAAGAACGTAGAACAGCGACGACGACGTGAATGTTTCGCTGAATATAGTTCCATAGAAGGAACCGGACCTGCCTGACAGGGTTTAAATAATTGGAGCTAATCAGGAGGTTACCGGCAAACCACCATTATCAAATACTGCTTTGCCACTAAATTTAGGGTTTAAAAGCGTGTTTGTTTTTTTTTTAAACACGGTTAACTCGTTAACAATCGGCAAGTAACTGCTTCCCTCCCACCGCTGGCAAACCCAGGACTAATTGGTGGAGCTGCGTGACTGGTCTAGCCTCGGCTAGTTTGTGTTTGCAACACAACAAGTGCAAGTGCACATGAGCCTATTAGGATTTGGTAAACAATATGTCCGGACTGTGGAATTTTCAAAGCTATTCATGGGTCTATGCTAACTTAACTAACTGCTAATATACATTGACATGACATTTTGTAAGCTATATGTGATGTAGCTTCTTGAGTATTTTTGTAGTGTACTATGCTTAGTTAAAAGATAGATAGATGTACTTCATTGATCCCAAACTGGGAAGTTACAGTTGTTGTTTTTTTTGTTTTGTTTTGTTTTGTTTTAGATAGATAGATTATAGGATGATAATAGGATGTTAAAAGATGTTTGTAAATTTTGCATTATGGTTTATTTTAATTGGGTAACTGATGCAAGTGTGATTGAACTTACATATTGTGTCTTAATTGTAAATTCAGGGGCACTTCTCGCACGTCACATTTAATGGGCGTTGCTTTAAAATGAAAGCTGGAAGCCAAAAAAAATCTATACGCTCCGCATCCCCTCACGCCACTTTCTAGGTTCTTCCTCTCGCACTTGTGGTGGGAGGAACTACAGCACAAAGGGAGGAAGTGAGGAAGGGTGTCCAGGAAGTACAAACTTGAGAAATCAGATGAGCCTCCATTTGAGGCATTAAAAATACCATACCATCAGCCTTTTTAAAGTCACTGCAGCCATTTGGGCTAATTTCTGTACTTTCCCAAAGTGCTTTAAAATCGTTTCAATCACTGGCAAAGTTACGTGGCCATCAGGAGCAAATCCGATTGTTGCTCAAGAAAAGTTGGACATGAACAGGAGCAGCAGGGCATTGAAGTGCCAACCCCGTGGCAACTTTGATTTTGCTTGAGTTGGAGGAGGGAAATGTGTGCAGCGAGCCGCACTCACCTGAACCGACAACACCAGTTGGACGTTCTTGACTTTGTCGTAGTCAAGAACAGTCTGCACGAGAATATCTGCGGCGGTATTCGACCTCAGTTTAAAGTAGTTCTGCAGAAATCAAGCAAGACAACAACCAATGTTAAGATCTGCCACCCAAGCTGGCAGTTTCCATTAACTTCAATTATTTGTGCTATGCTTGAGCTAAGCTAAGCTAAAAACACATCCAGTTCATCCGACTGAAGAAAAGAAGCTTAAAGTGACTTTTGGGCCAAGAGAAAACAGCAAACATGAGGTCTTACGGTGTCAGACGTCAGTGTGTAGTAGAGTTGACCGAGTCCGTCCAAATCTGTGGCGTCAAACACGCCAATGGACGAGTCTACAGGGGACAACTGAGACAAGAAGGTGCAAACACTCTGACATACTGACGAAAACCCCAATCCACTTCCATCAAAAACAGAATATTTATCAATCAAAATAGTAGCAAATCCTCGAAATCAAAGAAAATTGGTGTCAGCATGGGATTGTAATAAGTTCTCAACATGCTGTCATTAATCCTGAAAAACAAAATCTCCTGCCAGATTTTTTTTTTTTTTGCAATGAAGTAAGATAAAATGCACCAGATGGGCTTTCTAATTATCCCGCACTAAATGAAACAAACAAAACCAAAATCAAAAACAATAGTTACGGTGTGGTTAAAGATATTTATAGGACTCTTACCTCGTTGGTACTGACGCGGAAGGGGTCCCGCTCGAAGACGGGGCGGTTGTCATTAACATTGATCACGATTACAATGATGTTGAGGCCGAGCTAGAAACAAAGACACAATCCTCATTTAAACTGCTTAGTTTGCTGGTTGATACAATAAAATGCAAAAAAAAAAAAAAAAAAAAGGGGGGAGAAAAAAAAAAAAAAAAAAAATTAA
>CAAKHG010030614.1:0-10462 GCA_901007715.1 Dactylopterus volitans | reverse complement strand
GTGAACGACGGCGTCGGTGTAAGGCAGCCTCCTCCGGTCGTCCAGCCGCACCTGACGGGCTCCGACCACCCGGCTCAGCTCCTCCTGGACCTGGTCTGGAGGCGTGTGGAAAAAAAACAAACAAAAAAAACAAAACAAAACACGGACTTTAAATTAATGCCAGATTTTATTTGATTTTTAAAAAATAAACTATGGCAAAGTCATGAGAGAGGAGCACGTGGGCATGTGTTTTTCTTTTGCACCTTGAATGTCAGGATACTTGGCCATGAACAGGAGACACCACTGGAGGGTGGTTGCCGTGGTTTGAGATCCAGCTGCAAACAAGTTGATGGCGCTGTGGAGCAGGTTTTCGTCGTGGAAGGGCGAGTCCTTGATTTGCGACTTCAAAAACATACAGAACGCAGGGAATATTATTATTATATGACGTATTATATGACGTATCATAGTGTAATAGAGGTCATGAGTGGTTTTACTTCAGAATTTTTTGCACTTTGTATTCATGTTTCTATTTATTATATTGATAATGTACTTTACATTTCATTTCTACTTTTAGTTTCTATTGATTTGTTTGGGAATGGTTCATTTGGGTCTATTTCTATTTGTCTATTTCTATTTTTGTACTATTTTTTGTAATATTTTGTTACTTTCTTCCCTGTATTTTTATATTTATACTGGCATGGACTGTGGCCATACAGTTTCCTCCAGGATTAATAGTAGTATTTAGAAGTATAAGTAGAAGTATTTCTGCTATCTGATTCTGAATGGGGGCTGAAACCTCATGGATTCTAAAAGTATAGCACTGAATTATCATTCAAAACTATGTCAGTTTGTTATTTTGTTGGCGCTCACTTTAATGCTGACTGAATGAGTCCATGCTTCAAACTACGCAGCCTCCAGTAAACACGATTGGCTCTTTGTCTGCCATAAATATTAAAATAATATAACTAAACGCATCATAAACACTGAAATGATCCGATACGCAGCAGTGACCTCCGCCAGTTTTCCCCACCATGTTAAAACTGTTACCATGTTTAATAACGCTCTGATGATGTAGTTGTTTCGTATTAATACATTCATAACATTGACAGCTACAGCACATTTTACCCAGCTGCTCTTGCTAAGACCGCCGATATTTGTCAGTTAAGACGCTCATTAGTTCATGTTGCTACTTCAGTGGAGGTGTTTTCTCCTTTTAGTCAAACAAATCAAGTTAATTTATGTCTCCTGTCTGCCGAATAACGATTCTGAACGTATCTTGGTGACTCTCTAATGTGGAGCTTTGAAGTGGTCAGTGCAGGTATTGTTTTGTATTATTCTCTCGAAGGATAAGAACCAATAAGAATATCCGAATCGCGTCACCGCGGTCGGGCGTCTTACCTCCCGATCTTGCCGACGCATCTGGAACGCGTCCACAAAGCATCTGCGCCTGCTGGGGTCCAGGGTCTTCTTGAGATCTGCTATTAAGCTGCTAACATCCCTCTTGCTGTCCTCCACATGCTCCATCAAAGTCCTCCAGTTTTTCAGCCACGGGCCCAGCCAAGGAAACAGATTGTATATCTGTTATGGAGCAAAAAAACAAACAAAAAAAACCCCAAAACAAAACAACAAGAAGCAAAAACCTTTCACGGAGAGCCATGGGATCTTAAGCATGAAAATGATTCATGTTTTCCTCTGTTTTCATTTGAAAAGATATAAGACATAAAGCTCATTCACAATGAAAAGGTACGAAATATCCAAAGACCTTTCCAAGATGGCAACGTGATCCGTGTCTATAGTGCTGGCATGATTCAAGAGATAATACAATAATTGCAGCGTTTAACTGATTCCCCTCCTATTGAATGGAGGATTTTTCTTTCTCCTTTTAACCTTACAAGACTCTAGATTATTAATTCTGAATTCAATGACCAAGCACAACATTACGACCACTGTTTACCACAGAATATAATGCACCAGTGCGGCAATAAATTTTATGTTGATTTTTTTTTTTTTTGAATGTGTTTGACAGCGGTGTTGACGCATTTGAATGATTTTTATTGGGACCCTAATTTGTGGAGCTGTTGAACTGTACTGGGTTATGCCGAGAGGTGTCCCTAATATTTTGCCACCTTAATTCATATGGGTAGAATGACCAAAATATTAGGAACACCTCTCAGTATAAATAATTTGTAATGAATTCTCCCCTCAGGATGAGTCTCATGTTGAATTTTCATTGAATACGTTTGAGAGAGGTGTTGACATGTTTTAATGATTGTTAAGTGGGACTGAGAGTCGGGATGCTGCTGAACCGCGCTGGGTTACACTGAGAGGTGTCCCTAATATTTTGGTCATCCTACTCATAGGCATTAGGGTGACAAAATATTAGGAACACCGCTCAGTATAAATGAATTGTAATGAATTCTCCCTTCAGAGGGAGTATCATGCTGAATTTAATTAGAATTTATTGCCGTATTATATTCTGTGGTGAACATGCAGTGGTCATAATGTCATGCTTGATCGGTGTATCTGTTCTACCAGGATGGAAGTTGATCCCAAGAGGTAGAAGGTCTCATGGACTCTGTCCAACAGGGCTTGGAAGACTGGATTGTTGTATTGAAACCTCGTCCCGAACAGGATAGCTGATATAATATTGGAAGTAGCACATTTAAGCGTCTTTGAGTAGTTGAAGGCTTCACCTGAGAGGGGAAAAAAAAAAGAACAAGGGTGAACAAGAATAATTCTTTGGAAACCTCTCCAGGGATACGAAGCGCCCCCACTCACCTCCGTGTTGCTCAAAGGCTTCAATCAGGTACCGACACTCCTCGGTGATTTTCCCCTCACTGACCTGCCCGCTCAGCCCGAAATCTCTCAGCGCGTTAAAGGCAAAACCTCTCATCTCTTTCCAGGTGGCGCCATTGGTGAAGATAATTCCTGGAAAACAGCAGCGGTTAAGAGGGAGAAGAGAACAAAAAAAACAAACAAGCTGGACCAAATAAGTGAAACGGGCCTCTCTACCGTGTCCTCCTGTGGCATCGTGAAATATGGGAAGGACTTCTCTTTCTCCGAATTCCTCGGCATGTCCGACCAGGGCCTGTCTGACCGTCTGGTGCCCTGCCAGCACCACCACCTTCTTGAAGCCAAAGTAGACTGTGAACACTGGCCCGAACACTCTGGACAGCTGAGAGGGTGAAATTTACACTCAAAATCCTTCATGGGAAAGGCAGCATGCTGGAACCTTCGCAAATTCATGTTACGCAACTAATAAAAAAAAGAATTGTATCAAAGGAAAGGACCCAACTGTACTGTTTTTTTTTTTTCACCAAAAAGTACTCTTTAATTAAGATGAAATTAAAAGAGCAACTGAGACCTTAAACTCGTCATGATGTCGTCATCTAGGTTGAATAAATCAGGTAAGAAGTTTGCCATTTTTCCACACATATCAACGGACCAGAAGTCTTTTCTGCAACCAGTGGCGTCGACATCTAACAGCCATTGGACAGAATGCGAGCTTTATTTATTTATTTATTTATTTATTTGGGTCCTGTCCAGCATCTAAGGCATACAGAACGGGAGGTCTGGGGCCCTGCAGCTGCCAGACAGGTTTGCAACTGTACTGTTTAAAGGCAGAAAAAAACAAGTTCTTACATTAAGGAGGGCCATGTCGAGCCTCTTGAGGTCCAACTGAAGCAAGTTACCCAGCAGGGGGAGACGCCAGGGTCCCGGAGGCTCTCTTCTATTTGGTCGAAGAGTGAAGTTGATGTAAAAAAAACGGACAAGCAACAAGCCCACGACAGTCCCCAGCAGGGAGACTGTCGTGGATGACGGTAAAATACAGTCGAGCATGCCTTCACGGGCGGCTGGAGGCTCGTGTCCGGCCCCGTTGGAAGCAGGAGGACCTCTTTGAGCGGTTTGGGAGTGAAATGAGAGGACGGGATCCGGCTGCTTTCGTCCTGCTGGAGTTTTCTCCGAGGAGCCGCCCGCCCGCCGAACTTCTTGGACGTCCTTCAAAAAAACAAAAAAAAAACAAAAACAAAATAAAGCTTCCGACAGTCACACCCAGACTCACCTCTTTAGCAGGTGTTAGTCAGCCAAACTGTTTATCTTCACTTGATTATGAAGATGAGGGAGATCTAAAAAAGTAAATAAATTTTTTAAAAAAAGGAGATGCAAGAGACAGTGCATGGAAGGAAAAAACAAAGTTTACACAAACACGAGGGTGAACTCATTTGACTGCTTTGTCCTCAAGGGACACAAATCTGGGCATGATGATGCTATTAATGAAAAAAAAGTGCTCTTTCACTTTTTTTTTTTTCTTCCTGGAGCTCTGGCAGTGCGTTGAAAATGACTGGCCTGCCACATGAAATGGAGATGTATCAGGGTCTTTTTCTTTTTTTTAATTAAATAACATAAAATGAATTTTGGCTCTGTGATCCAGCTTGTTAAAGGAAGCTTTTTAATCAAATAAATGTTCATTAATTGCGCTGTACTGAGGTAGGTGGTTATAGTGAGTCTTTTATTCTACCTTGTTTGCTTCTTGTAAATGTCAGTGCTTTTGTTTTGTTTTTGTTTTTTTGCCACTGTGTCATTGATACTTCCGCCGGACTGCCGGAACAAAGATAGTTTGCCTTGAACTGAAGGTGAGAAAAGAAGAATAAAACAACTCGCACAGGTTTTCTTTTTCAAATCCCAGCTGACACATCGGGACATATTGAAGGCGATACAGCAAACGCTGCACGACTCGCTGGCTCGCCATCAGAACCAGAACAACAGGTGAAACCGGAAACCCGGCACGACGCCCGTCAGGCCACCTGAGGACCTGCCGGAATTTTATTTTATTTTTTTAAACACGACTTAAATATTAATTATGAATTTATGTGAGCTTTTGCAAGGGAGGAAGTATTCTACATACTTTATCTTCTATTTCTTTTGTAAATGAAAAAAAAAAGTAACTTCATTCTATCATGAAGCCAGCTAATCTCAGTTGTTAACTAAGTCATGTCAGCTACTGTTCAGGGTGGCACACACCGATCAGCCATAACATTACGACCACTACATGTTTACCAAAGAATATAATGCAATGGCCATGCTATAAATTCTCCCTTTAAGAGGAGCTTTATGTTGATTTTTTTGGTGAATCTGTTTGAGAGAGGTCTCAAACACGTAAAAAAGCAACAACATAAAACTCCTCCTGAAGGGAGAATTAATATAAAGGCTGTTCCATTATGTTCTATGGTAAACATGTAGTGGTCGTAATGTTATGCTTAATCGAAATATGTTCCCCGGTTTTTAGTGATGAGCTCAATCTAATTCATTAATAATGGTAGGATTTTACACACATATATGCTTCATGGTGTATGTGCCGCTCATCCCTTGCTTAAGTTGTCTCAGGCGCTAGTATTTCCTCGGCCGAACTGATGAATGAAGAATCCGAAGTTAGAGATATCTGAAGCTGATGTCGGTATTTCCACTCGACCATCATGAGGGGCTGCGCAGCAGAGAGAAGAGCTAGCACAACAGATATTTGATAAACCGTAAGCAGCTGCACTTGCAGTTTGGATTCTAGTCTCATCGATTGTGTTGGCGTGTATCCGGTTAGCAATCTGAGGCCATTTGAGGTTCTGCCTCTTGCTTTTTTTTTTTTTCCCCTATAGGCCTTAGATACACTTTCCCAGGTCTTGAAGGAGATGAATGCACCTGCCGCAAATCTCAGTGAGAACCCCGTCGCTCTCAGCTGCAATGTCAGAGCACCGTTATATGTGATGTGATAGCAAAAGCATTAGGCATCTTTTAGCTTAAGGGAGCACATGTTCACGTGGAATATACTCGGATCAACTATAAAATGACTGGTGACAGGTGATGCGAGTAACACAGATCACCTGGTTACCATGGCACCTGTCCTTGGATGAGATGTGTTAGTTAGCAAGTGAAAATGTTGTCCTCAAAATTGATTTCAGAAGCAGGAAAAAATGCAAAGGTGTAAGGATTTTGAGCGACTTTGACAGGGGCCAAATTGTGATGGCCGGAGCTGCAGCTCTCGTGGGGTGGTTCCAGCGGTGATGCGTGTGGCGAGTGAAGGGTCCCATCCTCTCATGGTAACGGTATTCCCTGATGGCAACGGCCTCTTTCAGCAGGATAATGATTCAGGACGGTTTTGAGGAACATGACGACCAGGTCAAGGTGTCGACTCGGCCTCCCAATTCCCCCGGATCTCAAGCCAGTCGAGCATCTGTGTCACGCGCTGAACCAACGAGTCCCATCCATGGAGGCTGCGCCTCACAACTTACAGGACTTAAAGAATCTGCTGCTAACGTGTTGGTGCCAGACACCACAGCGCACTTTCAGAGATCTAGTGGAGTCCAGACCTCCTGGGGTTAGGACTTTTTTGGCAGAAAAACGGGACCTGCACAGCATAATGTTATGGCTGATCGGCGTACACGCGCTAGCTTCACGCACACTGCGTTTCATATAAAATATAGGGACACGTGTTTAATCAGAACCGTCTTTTAATATGTTTTAATCAGTCAGCATAAGAGGTAAGAAAACCAAAAGCTTGTTATGTCAAATCTAATGGTGCAAAATAACCCGGTTAAAAAAAAAATAACAAAGAAATGTTTCCGCAACCGATGACACAGTGAGTGCCTGCACGTAATGTATCATTCTCTTCAGTCTGTCATTAGCTGCAGCTTAAACGAATCATGAGCATATCATTGCTCCGCTGAACCGACCCGCTGACTCTATTGCTTCTTGTGCTCTGCTGAAATGTATTTTAAACAGATGCTACAGTATATGCCCACTGTAAAAAAAGACACGTCCTCCCAATAACTAGTCAAGTGAGTCTATAAAGCAAACGACACACACGCACACACACACGCGCAAAGCCCTTAGAGTCCCAAAAGACTTAAAGACATCTGAAATGCGTGGAATCAGAAGCCCTCTAAGGCGCCTCCACTTTGACAATATTGAGCTGTTGGTCCTGTGGAGAGTGGTTGGAGTTCATCACCGGCTGGGTGGACACGCTGCAGTCCTGGAGGGTCCTCCCCGAGCAGCTGCTCTGGAAATCGGAGGCTTTGCCCTCCGTCCCTCTGTATGTGTGAGGATGGGATTGGCTATATGTGGAGACGTAGGGCTGCGAGTAGGGCGGCATGAGCGTTTGAGTGTTCTGCGGCGTGTAGGCGCCTGCGTACGGTTGCGTCTGAGGTGGGGTGTGCGTGAGGGGGAGGCTCTCGGCGCTGCTGCACGTCGGGAACCCGTTGACGCCCGTGGGGCTGAGGCCTGGCAGTTTGAAGGTCTCCACCGTGTCCAAACTCTCCAAAGAGTTGTAGCTCGGCTGGCTTTGGCCGCACTGAGAGTACGTGCCTTGACTAAAACTGAAGGGGTCCTGGCTGAAGGAGGTAGATGCGGAGGCGGCTGGCAGGTTGGAGGGCGACGGAGTTTTGTTGTGCTGCTGCTGCTGCACGCTGCTGCAGCGTAGCGGTTTGGAGGCGAGGTTCTGTAAAGTACTGAGGATCTGCTTTTGAATGTGCGTCTGCAGCGACTGCTCCCGCTCCAGGCGACACTGCTGCTCCACCAGCATCTTCACCGCCAGGCCCAGGCTGCGTACCTCAGAGCCCAGGGTCTGAATCTGATCCTGAAGACCGCCTCTCCCCACAGGCTCTTGGACTGCCTGCTGGGGGCTCGGGTTTCCCTCACTACGAGTAGCACTCTGAGCTCCAGGGGTCTGCAGGCGGATCATGTTGCTCCCGGGAGAGGAGGATGTTAGAGTTGCCGGTGACCTGTTAGCAAGCCGGATGCCAACGCGAGGGGGAGGGTTGAGGGAGCGGACCGACAGACCCGGTCTCTGCGTGAAGAACCGGCGAGGTGGGTTCCCTCCTCCAGGATGACCCTCCACAACGGTCTGCGACACATTGAGGAGAAAAAAAATTAAAACAGTGGATCAAAAAGGGAGTTTGTTTGCTTAAAAACAGGCTGGTCGTTAGAAGCAATATTCACTGTGATTCACTATGAAGTCAATCATGAACAAGGTCACGGCGCTCGCCTTCGCTAACATGAAGGAAGACATCATTACTGAAGCTTCTGCTTTTGTCCCACCTTTTCCGCCGTCAGATCATACGTCTCCGACGGTTGAGTCACCACAGTCCTCACGTCGGAACTGTGTTGATCTCTCCTCAGCAATGGTGCCACCTGGTGGGATGACTGTAAAATTACATTAGGCATTTGAGACTAGATGACCGTTTTCAGCTTATTACGCTATATTTGACCCTCATATATAAACTCAAAAAATTTGAACGACTGGGACTGTAAAACACAGAAAATCTAAGCGGGTACCTTTATCCTATGTGACAGCGCTTTATCCAAAAGCCTTTTACGGGCTGCCAGCATGGAGCTGGTGGCCGGAGATGGCGTCACTCTCTTCCTCATAAACGCAGCAGACGTCGTTCCAGTGGAAGACACAGAACCTGCCTCTGCTCTCGTTACAGGAGATTGGAGACCTCTCTGTTGGCTGCTCTGTGCAAGGGAGGTGACGCTAACTATCTGGATGTCATTTTCCTCCTTGTCTCGCTCATGCTGCTGCTCAGGCCTGCTGCCTGCTCCACCGGCTTCCCCGGATCCGGACGGCTTTGGATTAGTCTCCGACGAAGCGGGTGACTGTTTGGAAAAATCTGCCCCCCCTGGAAAGCCAGAATGCTGAGATACATCCCGTAGCAGGCTCTGGAGATGAATGTTGCTCCAGTTCTCTTGCACCCCCCCGGGCTGAGTTTGCACATGCGCTGGCGACGTGTTGCTTCCAGCCTCCGCGGGTCTGACCCTCCCCGGTGGCCTCCCCTGGAACTCCCTCAGGAACAGGTAGATGGCCTGAGCAGACACCTTGATGTTCTCCAGCTCCAGCACGGCTTTGATTTTACGGAAGCTCAGACCAGCGTTCCGCAGCTCCACCACCTTGCGCTTGGCGGCATCATCCAGACGACCCATGGTCTCTCAGTCCAGAGCAACTCTGTGAAATCTTTAATTTAAGAAAACAAAAGTAGTTTACTAGTTTCTTTACATTATTTTATTAGAGGAGACAGTAGTTATTTATATCCATCAACCTAGCACAATATCATGGCCCCTGCATGTTTATCATAGAATATAATGCAACAATTATATGTTGAATATTCACTGAAGGAGTTGACATATTTCAATGATTGTTACTGGGACTGAAGTTTGTGATGCTGTTGAGGGGGTTATGCTGAGGGGTGTCCGTAATAAATGAAGAGATACAAAGACTAAAAATCTAACATAAAACTCCTTGCGAAGGGAGAATTTAATTTAATCCATTTTAAACATGCAGTGGACATAATGTTATGGCGCATCATTGTAAGCATAAGACCTACTAAAACACTACATCTTGTGTGTGCTTAATCTTCACGTCACATATTCATTTGATAAATCAGTTATGATAAAACCTGATTGTGTCCGCACTGAAAAAGTAGTTCTACAGTAACTGTGGAAAATGGGATTGAGATCACTCAGTTGTCGTTAAACCTCACTTATAAGCTACCACTACCTTGATTTAAGACGATAGTCCATCTAAATTTCTTTACAGTCCAACTAAATAACGGACTTTGCTGCAGAGCGCTTAGGTTGATCACATTTTAACAGGTTTTAGCTTAGCGAGCTAATGACAGCAGCTAGCACGTCGCCCTCTGTGGCCGGACGCTCACCTGGCGAAAAACCTTCGCGGCGGGAGAGAAGAACAGTCGTTTTTAACTGTTCGGTAAAAGCACCTCACGTTTGACGGGGAACCCTGCGGGGTTCCATCACGACGAAGACGCGGCGCGCCCGCAGACGTCCATCCATCCCGATCGACACCAACATAAATAAACAAATGAGTTGTGAGTGGCGCGCAGTCGTAGACGTCACTTCCTGTTTCGGCGTCATCACTCGGCGACATTTCCTAAGGCCGCGGCCGCAAGTGATCGCGCCTCCATTTAAAGAAATGTAAGTCCGGCGTTTTATTGTGTCGAGAATCGAGCTCATTCGCGGCATAAAAATACATTTAACATTCAAAAAGGCGCGTTTTATTTTGCCAAGCGCCCGTACGTTTCTCGGACAGAGCGGCCGCCGTCACGCCGCAGCCCCGTGGCTTCCTCCTGCTTGTTATGAGCGGGGCAGTTGGAAAGAAATCAATGGCGGCGCGTTCAGGGCTCGTAGAGCAGCAGCGTGAACTTAAGGCGGCGTGAGATCCTTCGGTGATGAATCCGCGATTGTTTCAGATGCTCTCCGGCACCTGCATTACAACCACGTCTGCCTTTCTTGGGGAAACTCGCATCGCTGCAGCGATTAGCCGATGTTAGCATGAGTGCGCGTAACGTAAAATGAAAGGCGAACGATTTTTTGGGTACATTTCAGCACCCCATAATACCGTGTGTGTGTGTGTTTGTGTGTGGGTGGCATCAACCTCGGAAAGTAGTCTCGAAATTATCAACGCAAATATAATTAAATTTTT
>CAAKHG010030613.1:0-17282 GCA_901007715.1 Dactylopterus volitans | reverse complement strand
TGTGTGTGTGTGTGTGTGTGTGTGTGTTGTCACATATCAATGCACCAGCTATCCTGACCACAATTCAAAATCAAAATATCTTCCTCTCTGGTAGCAACTTTTCTCTCATCAGTATTCATAGTTGGGGTCACGTACGAGTCTGTCACCACAGAGGAAGAGAGGTTAGTTAACGAGATAACGAGAACGGGAGAAGCTCGACAGACTGAAAACTGAAGTAACTGCAACAAAGCAACATAGACAACAATGATGATAAAGTTACATCACTGATCGGACTCAGAAACACTGGCCCTCGGGTGCTGGAACATGCGAAAATATTCAAAGGGCTTATTTTAATATTGAACCTCCTTCTTTGCATGCAGGGTAAATGGGGTTCATACACTATTAAAAAGCCATCAAATATGGATAACCGAGGTTGGGAGCCTGACTGCAGGATGTGCATTTAAAACCGAAGGGGTTTGGTGGTTCAGAAAAACAGTAAAAAGTGAAACATCTGTCTGTCAGAGGACGTGCCGGGTTCCGTGCTGGGTTCCGTGCTGTGCTCCGTTAACACTGGGAACAGGTTTGGTTGAAATCCATGTTAAGGCGCTTCATCGGCAGAGAAAGTAGCAAATTCCTTACTTGGTTTTAAACCGAGAAACGTTAATAAGTACTGAACACCATGAGGAGAAGCAGGACGCTGGTGAAGGTCTGCGTTCTCTGAGAGAACTGAGAACTGTTCTAACCTCCTGAGACTCAAGCTACGTATTGTTCTTACATCTGGTTCTCCTGGACTCTAATGACAGTGGTAGAACATCAAGCCTGAGACACACCATCCAGCTACGTGCATCAGTGTCTCCAGGAAGACCTGGACTATCAGAGTATTTGTGCTGCAGTGATTCACTTGAATCTATAAGTAGGTAATGGAGGTGTGAAGATGAAAGAAAGAAAACAATAGAATCCTACAGATTTTCTTCAAAAACAAAATAACAATATTCACGCGTGTTCATAAAAGCGTTCTGGTTCTGCAGGTGTTTCGAGGTGAGTCTGCTCATAATTAGTCAGAGTGAGACCTCTTCTAGAGGATCTAGATTGACCTCTGATTGGTCCACACACTCTCCAGAGGAAAACAAACATGACCGACTCGCGTCCGCGCTAACGAGCATTGAAACACGGATCAAATATTGGCAGCGGACGTCCAATATTGGCTCAACAATGCTGGTTCGGTGTCCCCAAAGAGACGCCGCAGTTCCAGGCTGAATAAGAAACCTTTGCACCGAGAGAACGTTGGAACCTCACGACTGCGAGCTTCCGCTAACGCGCTTGCACGGCTGCTGTGGTAACACGCTCCGGGTGTAACAGTCATGACGTCGTTACGGCTGCAAACGTTTGTCAGGTATAACGACCTCACTCGGGGGGTTAAAGCCCTGGTGACTGGAGCGAGTCTGTCGCGGTCGTCGTGCCGTCGTGGCCTCCAGAGACGTAACTCACCGTCTGCTTGCACCAGCGCCTGGTCGGTCAGCGGCGCCTCCAGCGTGACCCTCTGGCCCCCGTTCACGACCTCAGTCTGGCCCAGTCCCAGCATGCTTTGCTGCTCCGCTGAGGTCACCGGCGGCTGCTGAAGCGCGTCGCCCTCCATTTCCACCTGGATGTCGTGAGCCACGGCGGCGGCTCCCAACGGGTCCTCGCTGGCCTGAGGCTGCAGCTGCTGGGCCAGCTCGTACCTGGCGAGGTGGGACGGGACGAGAAAGGTGGATTCAGCATCTTAATCTTAAACAATCCCCATCTTACTTCTGCTGAAGCCAGATACACGTATGCTGGATTATATCCATTAGTTAAAGTATTTGTGATCAGGGTCAAGCCCAAACCTGTGCGTCTTCATGTGCTTCCTGCAGTTTGGCGATGACTTGAAGGTCTTCTGGCAGTAGGGGCACATGTAGGGTCGGAGGTCGCTGTGGGTGGTCATGTGGCGCCGCAGGCTGCCGCTGGTGGTGAAGGTGGTGTCGCACATGAGGCACTTGTAGGCCTTCAGGCCCGAGTGGGTCCTGATGTGAGCTTTGAGGACCCCCGATGAGGCGAAGCCCCGACTGCACTGCACACACTTGAAGGGGCGTTCTCCCGTGTGGGACCTGCCACGGAGAACCGACACGTTCTCTCCTTAACACGTCATGAAAGTCACTGTTTTTGGTTTTCAGGTTTATGAATCGAGATCATATTGCTCCGCCAGCCAATCACATTTTAGTCCACATCCATATCCGTCCATAATATTCGGAGTGAAGACTTTGAGATTTTTTTCATTATCGGCCATCAGTGACCTTTGACCTTTGAATCACTTCATCCTTGAGTCCTTGTGGACGTTTGTTTCAAAGCTCCCTCCAGCCATTCCTGTTGGCAACACTGAGACGGATGTGATGTCACAATGACCTTTGACCCCCGATCCCCAGACCTCTAATCAATTCAGCCTCAAATCCAAGTTATTATAAAACTGCAGAAATGTCTTTCATATCAAAGCTGACCTTTGACCTTTGTCACCATTTCATCATTGTGTGAAGACTTGTCAAAAACGTTTTTTGTGATGTGACAGTGACCTTGACCTCTGACCCCCAGAACCTAGCTGGAGGCATTATGACAGACTGCTTAACGCCATGCAGAGAGGACGGCCGCGGCGGCGCCGTGCGTGTGGATCAGTGTGGGCTGAATCCAGCTGGCAGATACGGAGCCTCCGTTTGGGATAAGAGCCATTAATCTCAATCAGAAGCAAAGTAACGGAGCGGCGGCGAGCGCCTGATGGCCCGCGAGGATGTCGGCGCCGTCGTTCAGAATAAACACTCAGGAATGAAATGAAGAAGAACAGTGGGAGTCTGTCACGCCGTCAAGACCTCGGCACCGATACACCGATCTTAGCGGCTGAGTGTGGAGGCTCATCTCTCTCACAGCTCCGGGTCCTCGTGCGGCTCGCAAAACGTTAGCAGGGATGCAAACATGTGTGTGTGTGTGTGTGTGTGTGTGTGTGTGTGTGTGTGTGTGTGTGTGTGTGTGTGTCTGCGCGCGCGCGCGTGTGTCCAGTATGTTTAACATCATCTTGATTAATTCTTTATCCAAATCCCATCCTGCTCTTGTGGTCTGACATGGACCCCCCACAGAACCTGCGGCAGAGTGAGTCCCCTGACTTCTTCTGTTTCACAAACTGTGTGAGGTCACGTTCTCACCAGCGTGATGGCAGAACTAGACAGAACGCCTCAGGCCCCATCTCCTGGTGCACCGTGGGTAACGGATTTCTCAGGAGGCACGGGGAGGGAGGTATTACCTGACGTGCTGTTTGAGGTGGCTTGACTTCTTGTAGGCCTTACTGCAGAAGTTGCACTTGTAGGGCCGGTCGCTGCCCACCACCTCCAGGTACTGCTGGAAGGCCAGACGAGGGTTCTGGGATGGGATGAGGCCTGTTAAAGCGACACGTGAACAACCGACATGTGGACTTACACGTGGGAGGACATGCCATCCTGTGCAGGGACGCGCTGCACACGTGAGAGAACTCAAGGACGCGCAGCAAACCAGCGAATGTTTGAGATGGTGAACGCGCACGCGCACGCGCACGCACACGCACACACACACACACACACACACACACACACACACACACGCAGACACACACACACAAGCAGACACACGCGCGCGCGCGCACACACATCCACGCTCTCACCAAAGTCGGTGATGAGGATGGGCTCCTGCAGCGGGATGTCGGGCAGAGGCAGGCTGCTCTTGGACACTTTGGCTTTGTTGGTTTTCCGCGGGAACTTGTGCTTCTTCTGCTGCAGGCTCTTGAAGTGGGAGGCGATGTGTGTTTTCCGGTGGCCTGACGTGCGGAAGATCTTGTCGCAGTGAGGGCAGGGGAAAGGACGGGCGCCTGGGGGACGGGACAGAGGCGCAGTCCTGGTCAGTTAGTGCCGAGGTAACTCAGACTGACTGCATCAGGAATCCAAAAACAAGTCACAAATCTAAGTCACATAAAACTCGTACAAAACTGGGATTTACTGAGGGGTGTCCCTAATATTTTGGTCACCCCACTCATATGCATTAGGGTGACCAAAATTGGGTTATACAGAAAGGTGTCCCTAATATTTTGGTCACCCTAATGCATGTAAATGGGATGACCAAAATATTAGCATAATAAAAACATATTTTATAATATAATATTTAGGTCACCCGAATGCATATGAATGGGATGACCAAAATATTAGGGACCCCTCCCAGTGTAACCCAGCACAGTTCAACAGCGTCACAAACTACAGTCCCAATAACAATCATTCAAACATGTCAACATCAGGGTGCAGTGGTCATATACTTTTGGAAGCAATTTACAGCACAAGGAAGGTGACAGAGATCTGAAACACAGCTGGAATCATATTTGCTGGAAGCCTGCAGTCACACTGCTGCCGTGGCAACCCGAGCGCCGCGGTTAGCTAATGCACAGATGCACATAATTACAGCTTTCTCATGCCGACGCCGACAGTTCGCACTCAAGAGTCGAATTATTTCAGCTGATCTCTCGGAGGAAGTAAACAAGAATATCTGCAAGAGGCATGAGAGGGCTGCTGCAAGATCAGAGGTGGTCATGGAAATGAGGCCTCCAGCGGCGGCGGCGGCTTCCAGGCATCGACGCCGCTCCGGCCGCTCCGTAATTTACCACAACATATAGTGGGACAGCAAATGATAGAGGTTCTACATCATGTGCAGGCGACCCGGGCCGCTCCTCACCTGTGTGCAGCCGCATGTGGACCTTCATGCTGCCGGAGGTGGAGAAGCACTTGAGGCAGCACTGGCACTCGAAGGCCTTGATGCCCGTGTGGGTTTTCATGTGCGCCGTCAGCGTGCTCTTGACGGCGAAGGCTCTGAAGCACTGCTTGCACTTGAAGGGCTTCTCGTGGGTGTGGATGCGGATGTGGCGGACCAGGTCGCTGGGCTTCTTGAACTCCTTGGTGCAGTACGGGCAGCCGTGCCAGCGCACGCCGTTTTCCTCCCTGATGGAGCCTGGGGGGGTGGAGGAGAAACGCGGCTGCTGTTCAGAACTTAAGTGCAGCGGCGGAATATTGTTTCCAGTTTTAATCAATCTATCATCTCTGTAAGTAAATAATAATTCAGCTAATTACGTTTGAGGAATGAAAGCAGATGATTAGATCTCAGCGGCGACGGCGAGATAGCGTGAGCGCAGAAGCTAATCCGTCACATCTTTTCCTCTCAGACATGTCTGATACGTTTCTTTTATGGATAACTGAGTTGATTATCCCGCTATTCAAATTACAAGTGGCAGATTTTGCCATTCATCTATAATCCATTAATCTCATCTGGAACGGTTTCATCTAAAGAGAAAATCGTGTTTATCAGGAGTGCGAGTGAGATGCAGCGTTAATAACCACACACCCGGCATTTGGATGGTCTTCTTGAAAATGCTCCGTTTCCTCTCTCGCACTGGTTTCTCCAGGGCCGGAGCCTTCTTGGTTTCCGCTGGGGCCCCCTCAGAGTTCTGGTTCTGGGTCTCTCGGGGTGTGGCGTCGCTCTGGGGCGGGACCACGCTCAGCCCGCTGTTCTCCAGAGCTTGCTACAGCAACAGGACACAAACATGCTCAAGCACAAAGACCCAGCAGGATTCGACAACTTCAACCCGGACGTCATGGAAACGAGGATCCTCGGCAGCGCCACAGAACCTTAAACCCAATCAAACGGAGAATTATTGCTCTTATTGATCTCACAACTTGAGACAGAGCGAGAATCACATCCTGATGTGTCGAAGAGCAGAGGCCTCACTCATGAAAGTGTCCCCATGGTAATACTGTCTGGCTGGTGTTTGCGTGGGAATCCGGCCAATCAGCCACCAGGGAAAAGGCAACATGACAAAGACCGTTTATAACCACAGACGGAATATAACTATATAAACAGCTGGATAAAATGAAGCCAAAATATTCCAGATACAGACGCCGCCATCTTGCACTGGTGAAGTCATTCAGACATCAGTCTAAACAGTGGTGATCAGGAAAAGAGTTGCGGCATCTAAGCCCCGCCCACCTCAATCAACCGTGACCAGTTTACCATTAAAAACCCATTTTTACAGTTTGAAACAGCTATTAACGGTTATAAAAAGTCAGTGTTACGTGTCCTCTCCACTTTCTTATGTAGGATTCTCAAACAGACGTCTGTAAACGGAGCAGCTGTCAGTCATGAAGCCCCGCCCCCTTTTATAGCATCAAATAACTTGAACAAACATCGGTGTGGTTAAAAACTCCCAAAAATGACAGAAACCAAATCGCGGAAAAATTATATGAAATAAATTTTAGAATTTGATCCAAGTCCCGCCCACTATCAAGGAGGAGGCGGGGTTTATCCTCGATACTGCAGCCAGCCACCAGGGGGGGGGCGGAGACCTCATGATGTCTCGTTCATCCAGTAGATGTGACACTGACCAAAATCTACTCACATTGTGAATCCATTTAATTCATCTCCACAAGAATGGGAGCCACTACATCCATGAGGTGGAAACTGATGACTGCTAGCGTGTGTGTGTGTGTGTGTGTGTGTGTGTGCGTGTGTGTGTGCGCGTGGAGCTGCTGATGTGCGTTTGTGTCCTCAAACAAACAGAAAACAGCGAGTGAGTGAATCCTCTGGGTGATGCGTTCAGGGACCGGGGCTGTAACATTTGGGCCGACCAGGCTGCGTCTCTCTCTGGTAACCTGGATACGGCCGGGTTGTTTTTACTGCGACCGTCCAATGGGGGCTCACCTGTAGGATGTCCTGATTGATGGCGGTTTCCATGGCAATGGCTGGTTCTGGGGGCTGGGGTTGGGCTGTGTCCCCGGGGACCTGTTCAGACAGAAGTTGCTGGATGACATCTGTCTCCGCCTCGCCGCCCTCGGGGCCCCCGGGGCCCCCGGGGCCCTGACCCGGCACCTCCGTCTCCTGCAGGGTGGAAAGGAAGCGGAATGGTGGAGAGAGGACGTGTGAAGGGGAATTGGGAGTGTGAGATCAGGAGCTCAGCGGACACCCGACGCCGGTGACGCTTACGAGGTTGGACTTTTTGACTTTTAGAGGCGTTTAGCGCGATTAAACTGAACTGAATTATTCGTCAATGATCGCCTACTAACAGCCGCTGTGTAGAAAAGACGGAGCATCACAGAGGAGACGGCGGCGCGTCAGAGCGCCTGCTCACTTCTGGCAGGAGATCTGCTTGATTGCCTCGCAGCAGAAGGAAAACGATCTCGGCAGCGCGGGACTGCTGCTCCTCTGCAAATGAGGCTGAAGCTTTTAGAGGTTTTCGGCGGTCGTGGGTGTGTTGAAATGCCACCGCAGAAAAATAAGCAGCATCATTATCTGCCATTAAGCAGAAAGACACACATTTGATCTGTTCGCTGAGAGGCAATTTGGGGTGGGGGTGGGGGGGTGGGGGCGCGACGGAGCGTGAAAACGTACAGTGCCACAGACGCTCCGCAGCGGCAGCGGTAAACACTGGAGCTCCTGAGTCCTTTGATAGGAACACAGTCATCACAGCCGCCTGTTGCTACAGTACGTCCATGTTACCTGCATCTAGCTCACAAAATTAGCCGCAATTTTCCTCTCCTTTGATAACAGTTTACGTCCTGACGGGGGGAAAAAATAGCAGTGTTGTGAAAGTGAACCGGACATTTTCATATCGCAGCGTGTCCCCGGCGTGGCGGCCGGCGTGACGGCGGGCGTGACGGCCGGCGTGACGGCCGGCGTGACGCACACGTCTTACCGGAGTGCTATTGGGCACCTCGATCACGGAGATGTGCATCTTGCTGATGTGGGCGTTCAGGCTGCCCAGCTTCTTGAACACGCAGCTGCAGTCCAGGCACGGGAACAGCGGGACCCCCTTCGTCTGCACAGTGAAACACATGGTTACCAGACCGAGACCAGGACCTCCAGGTACTTCACAAAGCTCACTAGTCACTGAGGATACTGGAAATATTGTATCTAACCAGGATGTGGATCCCTTCCTGCTGGGAAAAACTGATTATTCGGCATTTCTCCACATTTTCCCCACCAAATAAATGATTTATGATGATCTGCGTTCCACAGTGAGCAGGACCTGATTTAAACATACGGATAAATGACACGGATGTTTCCATGAAGCTAATTAGTGGCAGTGAAAACATCATCCACTGATCTGGTCATCGTCCTTACTGGAAACAGAGGGAGGTTCTGGCTTCCTCTCACGTTGCCAGTCGGAGAGACAAAGGGTTCTGCTGCCTCCTGCAGGAGCTCGGGTTCTTCCCGCCAAGCTTCCGGAGCCATTTTAGGACGTCGGCGGGACAGTTGGAGCTTCTTCTGAGCGCTAAAGAGCCGCATGTGAGGAGGGCGCTAATGCCCCGTCATCAAGGTGGTGCAGTCTGGATGGCTGCCGGTGGCAGTAGATTCTGACCACTTTTTTGGTTTTTGTGTTTGTATATGTGGGAATTTCCTTTCCCACATATACAAACATTTAATATAAACATATAGCATGTCTTTATATATAAACCTATAATTTAAATAAATTATAATTTAGGTCACTACTGCAAAAAAGGATTTCTCAGCTTGGGATCAATAAGGTAGGTCTGTCCGTCCTTCATCGGAGGAGGACACTCGCGCCTCATTGGATGAAGATGCTATGAGAAGCTTACTCACATCTTTTACTGGCACTTAATTAATGATTAATTATTTGCTGAAGGACACTACCTCCTCAAGTCACTGGAGGCAGAAACTTTTATTTACAGTCATAAATTTGCGGTATATATTTACTTTAGAGACTCATTTATGATGATCTATAACAACAGTAATGAACTCCTACGCTTACTAGGTATTCACCATCCATGTAATTATTATGGTCTGTGCATCAAAGCCATCTGATGGCTACAAAGACTCTACTGGAACTGAAAGGATAATTACTATTTATCATTTTATGCTCTTCTACAAAAGGATCACATTTTTGAGGTCCTGGATGTGCTCGATGGTGCATCAAACTTGGCACGCTCATCAGCTGTGGCGAAAAATCGGGCATTTCATAGGACTCACGAATGGGTGTTGTGAGACGGCTCCATTGCAAATTTCAACAACACGGCTCTGCCAGTACGTTTCAACTAGAGCTACAAAAGCAGGCAGAAACATGGATCATGTCCAGACGTACTAAAGAGTCTCTTGGAGCCACGACCTAAACCCAGCAGGAGGTCAGCCATTTTGGATTGAGTGTGACCGTTTGGGCCATTTCCAGGACTCATGTTTGAACTCGTGCAGATCAAAAACTTTCCAAAAAAAACCCTCACATTCAATTCAAAAAGGGCGACTTCCTGTTGGCAATGGCATAAGCGCTCCACTGTATGAGATCATAGTGCTACATTTGTGTTGATGTCACAACTGTGCAACAACATCACAGTCCTTTAAGAACACTTTTTTTTTTACCATTAATTCTACAGGTTTCAGCATTCATGGAGTCCATGCAGCTCTGCATTCACATACATTTTCTGCAGGAAATGCATTTTCTATTTTGACATTTAAACCAAGTATCTCTTGAGCTACATATCATATTTGAATACTTTCTTTTCATATGTCAGTGACGGCGTGTTATCGGGGAAAAACGACAGTGTTCCTCGGGATAAGTGCCAGCGTTGTGCAGGACGGCGCTTTGACCATCGCTGACTCTGAGCTGAGAAGAAAGTGTTGACTTAGACTGGGAGCTGTGAAGGTCGATGAGGTTTGGGGAGGCAGCAGAGGTCCCGCGCAGGTGCTGGACAGACGGACATTTGATCAATATTTTATCGGAGCTTTGTGTTTCCAAGACATGTCTGGAGGGTTCTCGAAACTGAGGGGGCGTGCATGAGACGACCAAGCGGGAGAGAGCAAGTTCAAGGACGAGGACGTCTGATTGCAGCTCCACGAGGGATGAAGTGGACGGGGAATGGCTAGCTTGGGGAACGTGGGGGGAGTTCATGTGGGAGGTGACCAGGCAGGATACATTTGGAGTGCGTCTTTAAGAGGGTGAGGGTACACAAACGCACTCGGGTGAGGCTCTATCAGCGTCAGGATGATGGGTGCGTGGAAGCCCGGTGGAAGCTGAGTGCACACAGATGAATGGGAGAGACAATGGTACTGGGGATGACTGTCAGTCCTCAAGAGGCCACCACAGTGGCCATCGCGATGCCGGAGCACGGAGGGAAATGGATGTCACACATGGAGGCGGCGGAGAGAGGGAGGCGGCGCTGATGAAGAGCTTGTGACAGATATGAAGAGAGAGATAACGGCAACTCCGTACTGGTGAAAGATTTATTGTCTTTCAGGTCGTGTCCCTGATGTTGCTACTCGTGCAAGAGAGACTGACACATAACTAGTGGTTCCAAGTAATCAGGGAGATTTTGAGTTTCATGTCATTTTAGGCAGCAGGTCTGGAGATGTCACGGATGATGGAACGAGCCGCGATCTCAAAGCAGATTCCTTTTCTTTTAAGTCCAAAACTACAAATTCCTGACAAAAAATGTAGGTAGATATGTCAGCTGATAATAAGTCACTGCCGATGATTCGGCTCATAAATGACCCCGATGGTAACTGAGGTAGAGAAACGCCAAATATGTGGCCTGAAATAGCGACACAGGAGGGACGACAGTCACCTTCATCTATCACACGTCTCTCAGCACCAACTAGACTATAATTGACCAGATGAGACCCTCATTTCTTATTACAGCCTGTCCTAACAGCTAATCAGCGGCTTTAACATCAATTTGCAAATGCTGCTTTGGCCAATACGTGTGTCACAGTCTCAATATTCATGTGCAAATTCTCTCCCACGTAAGATTACGAACTCATAAACTGACTATATGACCGGCTGTATCAGGTTTAAGACTCGGTTGGTGGCAGCCCCGCCATCAGTGCATGAATGTGGCTGTGGACGGGGGAATGAGGGCCGTGCTCTGACGGTAGAAAAGCCCATTTGTTGAGGTGAATCTTATCCCAAATGTTTCTTAATCTTATCTGGTGGTATTTTATTATGAGATTATTAAACTACAGATGTCGATAGTCCGGTCTTTGGGCAGGTTAATACGTATGCTCTATTCTTTTATGGTTTTATGACGATATCCCAATTCCACTGACACATAATTCGTGAAGTGGGGTTTTTCTTCCTGCTGTGAAGTGTTGATTTGTAAATCTACAAGAGCAAACAGCCGTCACAAACCTCGCCTGCTGACTCGTGCTCTTCATTAATGTAAAAATGAGAACATGAAATGAGCCATGGCTTGGGCCTCCATTATATGCAGAGTGTTCCTGCCTCCACATGCCTGCACCCGGCATGACCAGCCAATTTGCTGGATTTAACCATGATGACATGACTCCCCCGGGTATCTGCTCATGAAGTCTATTACAAATAACACCTGACAATAATTTATTTATAAAGTTGGTCAATCACAAGGACAAAGTCTGAGTGCGGCAGGAAAGCTGGAGAACACTTGTGAAAATTGGATGCATTATTCAAATGGTCCTGCTGTTTGGCTTTCCAGAACTAATTCCATTAACTGGGCTTTTAGCACGGCAACACAACGTTAGCAAACACGTAATAAAAAGAATCAAAAACAAAAAAAAAAACACACACACACACGCTTCGATTCATTCAACCCCATGTGTTTAAAAAACAAAGAGGAAATTGAATCAGGGATCCATTTAAGCGAGCACAGAAAACAGCCATCACATCTGCATCGCTTCAACCCCACTGCTCAATTTCACTCCTTCTTAGAGAAACACAAGCAAAGTGGCAAATGTCAGAAGAGCACGTGGATCCGTTTGCATGGCTGAACTGATTCCAGTTTTGGAGAGTTACAGGAGGACTCAGATGACTAATGATTGCATGGAGTATAATGAAGTATGACTCAGATTCTGTGGGTGACAACTGAGATTTGCTAATACTAAGCTAACTAAGTGACCAACGGAGGCTAATACTAAGTTACTTAAGTTACCTACACAGGCTAATACTAAGATGCAAGTTACCCAAGAAGGCTAAAGGTGGGCTACCTAAATTACCTACAAAGGCTAAGCTACCTTCGTTATCAACAAAAGGCTAAGGCTAAGCTACCTAAGTTATCCACTGGGGCTAACGCCAAGCTACCTTACTTGCCTATGGAGGCTAAAGCAAAGTTACCATCTGTAAGTTACCCACGAAGGCTAACACTAGGTTACCTAAGTTACCTACAGGGGGTAATACTAAGATACAAGTTATCCACAAAGGCTAAAGCTAGGCTACCTAAATTACCTACAAAGGCTAAGCTACCTATGTTATCCACTGAGGCTAACGCCAAGCTACCTGACTTACCAATGCAGGCTAAGGCTAAGTTACCATCTTTAAGTTACCCACGAAGGCTAACACTAGGTTACCTAAGTTACCTACAGAGGCTAATACTAAGATACAAGTTACCCAGGAAGGCTAAAGCTAGGCTACCTAAATTACCTACAAAAGCTAAGCTACCTACATTATCCACTGAGGCTAACGCCAAGCTACTTAACTTACCAATGAAGGCTAAGTTACCATCTGTAAGTTACCCACGAAGGCTAACACTAAGCTACCTAAGTGACAGGCGTTGGAGGCTTTGATACCTTCTTGCTAAGCTGCATAGCGCCGAGCATCGCTGCACCTCCTGTGATGAAATCATTGCGCCGTGCTGCAATTAGAGTGTCAGAGGGCTGCGATCGTTCACACCGCGGCAGCATCACCACGTCACCGGAGGAGGCCGCCGCCATCGATGCACCATTAACCGCCCCCATTAATGACAGCAATAACAGGTCTGTCAACACGGACTCCCGCAGCTCCGTGGAGGACTTTGATGAGCCTAAACCGTTTGGCTGTGAGAGGAAGTGACCTTGGTGACTCGGGACTGTCAGAGACCAAAGTCCTGGCTGAACCAGGAGGGGTTTTTTTTAAAACTAGCTGCTGTGAAGCGTTTAGAAAAGCAGGGAAGAAAATGAAAGAGAAAACGCTGCTGCCACTGCACCTCGCTGGCTCTCCAGCAGACAAACAATGCAGCGAGGTGTCCTGGTGCATCAGCGGTAACAGGCTGTGAGCCAGAGATCTGGCAGTTTAGAGAGGGAGGAAGGGATGGAGGGATGAGGGGTGAGGGAGGCGTGGAGGGAGGTGTACACAGACATATCAACAAGCTGGATGAATTATTAAAGCTGGTAAACAGCGTAACACGTCTGGCTGAGGCATCTTGTGGCGTCTGCGCGTGATGAAGAGCTGCCTTTACAACCTTCAAAACTTGTGACCGTTTACTCAGCGAGGCTGTTTTTGTTCTCCCGCGCCATCGAGGAGGAAAGTCTACCTGCAGTGATGGAAGTCGCTGGCTGACGCATCCCAGGATGCCTCACTCTCTCCTGCAGTCGGGTCTGTCAGTGTACCAGTCAAACGCCGCCGGCCGCGAGTGTTGCCCGTCAGGCAGCATCACGGCACGCAAACGGCGGCGAATAGCCCGTATCCGACCTTCCTGAGCCGCCCACACTGGCGGAGGGAGTCTCTGGGTTCCTCGCGACTGTGTTAGGATTCAGAAGGCCGCGATGATAAAACAGCCATCGATGAATCGTGGTGCATCTTTGTTCCTCCCTGTGTGACTGTCCATCATCTCACGTTCCAGCTCTCCGACTCGCGTTCTCCAGTGGTTCCATGACTTGTTTTCCGGTCTGACTGTAGGGTGTCGGATCGCCGTGTCAGTCAAATGTCCTCCAGATGGGATGTTGTATCTCGGCAGAGCGTGAAAGTCCTGGTTCTCAACCACTGAACAGTTAAAGTAGCGATAGAGCTTGTGACTGGCTCCGCCCTCTCTGGATTTGGTGGAGGCTTTGATGTTGCTCGCCCGATGGTCCTCTGGTTAGCAGTAACTACAGCGGTTACGTGCACGCCATCGACTGTCCGGGCGCCGCACTCCCAAGTTTTGCCTTTTGTGTTCGGTCAACATTATGCTATCACTTATTTTGACGTTTGTGAGTGCATTCAGAGTCGTCCACGTCCACATCGCGATGCATTTAGGAATCACCGCGTTTACGCCGGATGCCTCCTCACGCCCTGATTCTTGTTGGGAGGAGCGGCCAAGATGCCACCAGCAAGATGGCTGCACCAGCAGCCAAAGAAAGCCACAACTGGAGGTATTTTCTTCATCAATAAAAATGATGGAAACCATTGCAGCCATTGCTTGTTTCGATTCACTGCGAGCTACAGTACATCACAACAGCTGAGGACGCCACATCCATGAGCGTCTGCTTACGTAAACGCCACTGGTGACCGATGATGACGCACCACGGCTCCGGAGGGTCGTCCCCATTGGTAGAGGGAAGAGTCAGAGAGCTGAGGGGGCACTTGGTAGCATCCAGGGGTGGACTGAAGATGGGTTTTAAACTCTAATGTCAAGTCTTTAAAATTCTTAACTTCCCTAACCAAGTGGGGCAGGGGACTGTGAAAGCAGCGGAGCAGATGAATATTTTTTGTTTTATAGTTTTCAGTGTTGTTTTTTCCCTCCGTGTTTTCATGTTACAGCAATGCCACAATCCTCTTTATCCTACTTAAGCTGAGGATGACAGCAGCTTACTTAGAAAAGCCCAAACTAAATGAAACCATCAATCATTTTGTTCCGTGTTTCACTTGTTTAACAAAAAAATATGAAGTCAGTGCAAAACAGACACCAAATGTTCGCCACAGTAACAGACAGTGGCTGCAGGGATGGAAGGAAAATGGGGCTGTGCGAGGGTTTGAGCATGAATGGAGGCGTCAGACGTGCCTTTAAACTTTAGACATTGATGGGAACACCAGGAATATGTAATTCCACGCATGTGATGAGTTTGAGGTCTCGTGTTATCATGTTCAGCATCACGCCGGGCAGCAGCATGTCCTGCGCGTGCTGCCGTGAGCGCTTACCTCCGAGTGGACCCTCTGGACATGCGAGTGCAGGTTCCCCTTCTGGGAGAAGGAGGCGGGGCAGAACATGCAGAGGTGAGGCTTCTCGCCGGTGTGTCGCACCATGTGGGTCTGCAGCACCACCTTCTGGTTGAACGCCTTGCCGCAATGCGAGCACTTGTAGGGCCTCTCACCTGAGGGAGGGAGGAGGGGTACGGCCGCCGTTAAGACGCTGGAAACACTCGCGGATTTAGAGTGTCACCATAAGTGCTGGAGGTAAATGCACGTGATAACTATAAATGACTGTGAACGCCATTAAGGTAGGACCGACTGTAAGGTACTAAAGAGGTTCACAGAATCTGCTTAAATAGTAAATTATAATGCATTTCTAATGTGACAATTTTTCCATCATCATGACGGCAACATATGGCCACCTCCAGTGCCAATTAACGCCAAAATACGAGGCGTCTAAAGTTCAACCATGTAACCTTAATGACTGTTCTGTGTGTCAGAGAGAATGAGTGTGTGTTTGTGTGTGTGTGTGTGTGTTTGTGTGTGCGCGCAGCCTCGAGGCGACTCTTCACCTCATCAGCCTTAAGGGCTGTTTGAGATTCTAAGCACAGACGAATCGGCGCCACCCGAGCGCAGCAGCATGTGGCCGACGTGTAAACAACACGTGTGGAGGCTGCCGGTGACGTTACGCCATCAACAGTCGGACGTCAGCGTGGCGACAGCAGCGCCTCAGACGCGGTAACAGAGGGCTGTCCAGGCTGCGCTCGCATGACGGCTGAGGGACCGGCTGGGCCGACGTTAATCTTTAGAAAATCTTTATCAGAGTGAGGCGAGTGTACAAGGACAGATGTCAGATTTAGAGGGCCTCCATGATGCTGCCTACATGATGCTCAGGGCCGATATTTCGATCCAAACATGAAATGCTGACAACTTCAGCTTGTAGAGAACCTGCAGAGCAACAACGCTCTGAGCATAATTCATGAATGAGCATCGCTGGTCCCCAAATGAGAACCTCCAGAGGTTCCTTCACTGGACCAGCCTGCAGGAGCAGGTGGACAGACGGCGCATTATTTCAGGAATGCTGAAATATTCCTCGTGGATGCATCGGCCCACTGCAGAAACGCTTCCTCCGTGAGGAGGTCCAAGCTGTGCCTCAGGTTTCTCTTGATTCAAAGAGACTTTGTTGTTTTCTTTGTTGTCCTGACAAGTTATTCAACAAAGCCAAACACCCGGGGGGTCCACATAAAAGTGAGGACTTTAACTGAAAATGAGTGCAGTTCAAGTGGAGTCTGACTGTGCCGAGGACCAGCGCGAGTGTGTCACCCAACGCCCTGGAGGCGGCTAACACTGTGCCACCACGAGTGACTCATGACACACTCTGCCGTTGAGGATCTTGGACCTCTCTGCAGTTTGGACCGAAGCCGGTTGACATGAAAGCAGCCGACGTGAGACATTCCCATTAATGACTTGCGAGCGGTGATGACTAAAGCGAGAAGGTCAGGTTGCTTCGTAGATGGCAACACAACATGTTTTCTTTTGCGAGGAGTTTACGGGAAAGACGACCGGCGAGGGCGTTTTGATAGGTTGCAGACAGTTTTTTCCAAGAGTGGAGTGCAAAGTCTCGTTTGAGCGGCGGCGGCGCTGTGATGAGCCAGCCACAGCGACGCGACGCTGCGCCGCAGTGTTGCTTCACCCGGGTGAAGTGCTGCTGTGAACGATGCCGGGGACTCATTTCATCCAGTCCGTGCAGATGAATCTCAATTATGACGGCTTCATGCTGACGTCTGCCAGCTGTCTCCCGGGAAGACGCGGCGGTTTGAACTTGACGCAGAGCAGGTCGCCAGAAATAATGCGGCAGTCTGCTGCGTCGCGGCAAGACGACAGTAAGTTTGACACTTCTGACAAAACAGGTGGGTTCTTAAAGAAGGACAAAAGATGGAAGCGTGAGGGCGGAGACGGTGGCCGCTCGCCACCATGGATGCTGACAGAGTTCCTGTGCAGGAGCTGATGAAAGCACAAACATGGTTGCCACGGCACTGCAGCCGAGTCAGGAAAACAATTTGGAGCGAATGAAGCAGCTGCAGGCGAATCGTGACAGCATGATGGATCTGTGGCCTGATGAGGCTGAGAAGTCAATCGACAGCGCGAGCGCGAAGACCCTCAGCTGGCGCAAGTGCTCCGACTGAGGCGAGTCAATCAAAGTTAGAGGCTGATGAGCAGAGCAGCTGCTGCCACTCGGCGGACGGAGCGATCAACGCTCACGACACACAGACCAGCGCCGGCGTCGCATTAACGCTCAGGAGTTCAAAGTTCTACTGGGAGAGTTTTTTTTTCACTCACAATAAAGGCCATGACACACTGGGGGCATGACGGGTATATGACACGCAAGTGTGAT